>LPNX010871209.1:0-29037 GCA_001517045.1 Pseudotsuga menziesii
TAATCTGCCACCACACATGTTAAATCATACTGAAAAATACCATTAATCATTTCTAGCTGACACCCATGACGCGAATTTGTCCAAAAATTTGAAAAAATGAGGAGCACGATTTTCTTGTAGCGCTGTCTTCATTAATTTTCCTGTCAGCGCTACAAGAATCTGTCTGTGCATTTTTATCGCACTTTTACAGCTTTTGAACAATTTGTCGGATATTTAGAGGATTTTTAAGGGTCATAACAAGTGTATTTTGTTCTCTAAACATGTCACTGAATCAAATTTGGAAATAGACCTTCTTTACCTCTTTCAAAAACAATAAAAAAAAAGGCTATAAAAAAGACAAATAAAATCTAAAGAAATAATGCTCATAAACTATTAAAAACTAATAAATCATCAATAAAAATTTTCAAAAAGACCAAAATTGAGAAGTAATCAAACCTATGATTGAAAGTGAAAAAACAAACCAAAATTGAAGCAAACAAACCAAAATGGAGAGAAAAAATNCTTTTTCAAAAAGACCAAAGTTGAGAAGTAATCAAACCTATGATTGAAAGTGAAAAAACAAACCAAAATTGAAGCAAACAAACCAAAATGGAGAGAAAAAATTACTGACATAACATAGTGTAGATCCATGTGATAGAGGACTGAAACTTGGACATAGCTACCAGACATACAATGTATATCTATGCCGTATAGATGAAAATTTTAGCATAGCCACGACCATACAAATGTGGATCCATGCTTGATATTCAAAACTCCATCGCAACCTAGGGAAAGCAATGAGTGCTAAAC
Source organism: Pseudotsuga menziesii (assembly GCA_001517045.1). NCBI lineage: Eukaryota > Viridiplantae > Streptophyta > Pinopsida > Pinales > Pinaceae > Pseudotsuga > Pseudotsuga menziesii. The sequence goes on from LPNX010871209.1 coordinate 790, forward strand.
AAGCCCCTAGGGTCTTCATCTCGTTTTTCACAAAGTACAATTCTATCCATGTGATTACAATGTTCTGAAGTCGAACATGGTAGAAACCATTTGATTATCGGCCAATAATGTGAACCATTAACAAGTGTGAGGGAGATCACCATTGATGTCAATGATTCCCAAGGTACCCTAGTTCAATCTACTGAGCGTGAATAGAAGTCTTGATGTCGAACACTTAGTTGATTCTATCGATCAAAGGTCAATGATGTGAACCTATATCGAGAGCGAGAGAATTTGTCATTGAGGCATACAGATTTCAAGGTACTAAATTTGTTTCTAAGACTATTTCCCGGATGATGAGATGATGTCGACAGGAATAGTCCCATCGAGGGAGGGCCATGATGAATCCCAAATCGACGACACGAAACTCAGAACAAAGTTTGGGAATGATATGAATGAGGTAACCATAAGATTGACTCAAAAGAACTAACACAGAGACTATTTTGACTGTAGAGGTTAACTTCTTCAACTTCCATTTGAACATCGGGCGGCATGACAAAATACTTGGTAGCATGACTTGACCAGACAAACACACAGTGCGATGGTTGACAATGCATTATTTTGAAAGACTCAAAGGAGTGACATGACTCATGAAAGTGGATCTTCATGGAAATTAGGTGATTACCTAATTGACTGAAATGATATGCAGACAAGTGACATGTTCAAAGGTAATGACAAACTGCCATTTATTTGCAAAATGATTCCCTTCCCTTAACTTCCCCATCATGGTTGATGAGTTCCTCTTTTCATTTTTACGATTTCAAAGAGGGTAACAAACACTCATTGTAGCTCATCCGAAGAAAGGTCCAAACTCATATGTTTTACGAACCTGAGAGAGGAGGGGTTCATTCCCAAAAAACGTCTCTCAATGTTTAATTTAACGAGTCCAATGAAAGTTAACTCGGTATCGTTCATGTTTAGAGATTCTGAACGACCACGGAAGAAGACTCCATAGGGTCCTTTTTTTGTAAATAGTTCATCTGAACCAAAAAAGTGATAACCTACCGTCAGATCAACAACTCTTCAAGTGATTTAATGAGCGTGAAGAAGACAATATCACTCGACAATATTTTCATATTTAAGGAGCCCTAAATGAGTTTAAAGAGGACTCCACTAGACTTTTTCATGTTTGAATCCAGAGCACGAAAAAGCAATAAACTAAGCTCAAACCAATTTTCATGTTTTAACCAGAGCACGAAAAAATTAAAAGTAAGATCAACACCATCTTACTGTTTTTGATGAGCTCGGAGATCATTTGAAAGAATGCTCAAAGATTGGTTTCATTTTGACGCAAGCTCGAAACCAATGGGTAAACTAGGATTGAAAAATCCCATTAACATGATATATAGAGGTTGGAATATTTCCCCTAGCATGATTTCTAGCAAATCTTACTTCTAACATGATTGTTAGGGGCTCGACATGCCCCCAAGCTTTGTTTCATCTCACGATTCTTCTTCCATACCCAACCAAAAAACCTGGTTACTAATGTGAAAATGTTCACCAGGGGAGTAGGAAGAATGTGAATCAGGAAGGTGAAAAGAAGGTTCAATTTATAACACTAAAGGGAATAATTGACTGAAGGGAAGGGGATCTATTTCATTTTTACACAAGCTTGAAACTGAAGGTAACTATGCTTGGAACATGGTTTCATTTTTATGCAAGCTTGAAACCAAAACGTAAACTATGTTGTTATAGCTGATTTTACCACTCTAAGTGAATCACACTTGTATGGCCTTCCCCTGTCCCTCTGCAGACTCCTTAGACCCCTTGGACAATTTTTTGTCCTTTGATGTTTCCTAGACCATCCCTATAAACATGTGAAAATTGATACAGGTGACTTTTAAACCACTAATCGCGTATATATGCGAGTTTGACCCCTAAAACCGTGTACATCGAGATGTGTACAAAATCCAAATCCTTTTGGAGTTTTCCTTGACATGGATTCGACTCACTTGTCTCCTGGCCTTCAATATGCCTTGAGATCGCTCAGATTCAACCTTTCATTACCCCTTTGAAAAGATATATAAGGAACTCTTTGGATACATTGAAGGCATAAGAGAATTGAGAGAAAAGAAACTATAGTCCATTGTTGCTAGAACTTGTGCTTGAGTCTGCATCCCTTTGTCCCTTGGAGCACTTTTGTGTTCTTCCCGAGCTTGCCTTTTTCTTGTGAGCTTGCTATCGAGAGATGGAGGATTGAGGTGGTGGAGGCCCAAGTGGGGGATTTAGTTTCTCCAATTCGCAGACGTGCCGACAGAGGTTGCATCCATTGTAATCTCTAATTTTATATTAATAGATATATCTTTTCCTATCCAATAATGTATGTTTGACTGAATATTTTATCCATGGATGATTTCAAATACTTATACATTGTTGACTATATATGCAAGAATAGATCTAACACCAATATATATAGTATGCTTGTCTTGTTTACTTGTTGTTGAGGAAAGTGATTAATCAATTCAAGCTGAAGTTGGAAAGCTCAACGAGGATCTACTTCAACCGTCCAGAATAAAGTACGAGGTCTGATCCTTTAGTGTTAGATATTTGATTTCTATTGCATATTGGAAAGGATTGATTTCTGGACTCAAGTTTTCTGTTGTGGTACTCCAAGCCATAGGAATTTCTCTCCGTAACAGAATTGGCGACTCCACTGGGGAGTTCCTAGTAGTTGTCCTTTGGGGGTTTTCTATCGGCATTTAATGACTTTGAATTGCTCTTGTTCTCTTGTTTCTGTGTTGAGTCTAGGGGCGTGTTTTCCTGGTAGTGTCTGATTGGTGTGAAGTTTGTCTCAGCTTATCTATTTGCCTTTATTTTTATGCACCGTTCTTCCTATACGTGATTTTTAACTCACAATCACGTATATACACGGGTTTCATTGCTATTTCCATGTATACATGCGGGTTGACAGCGAACAATCATGTATGCCCTTAGTTTTTCCCTTTAGAGGAATATTGATTGTTGCTGGGTGAATTTGGATGATTGATGAGTCTCCTTTGATACTGCTAGACTCTATATACACCCTTGTTTTTGACCAAAAATGTGTTTTTAGGGTAATTTTTTTTTTTTAGAAGAATGTTCTTGTCATTGCATTTTCAATTTTTTGTTTTGGGATTAGTGCGTTAGATTTGTTTTACCTTTGTACTTTGCTTGAGTGCTGCTTGAGTGTGCTTGCAATGTCTGGGGGTTGTAGAACCATTCTTTTGCTTTAGTATCTCATTTTTATTTCAAAAAAACCAAAAATATTTGATTATCATTATGCATTGCATCTTGTATTTTGCATAGTGCTTGCACTAGATTTGCTTTGGAGTATTAGTCAAGATTTCATATAGGAAAGTTTGCATCTATCATTCGAAGAAAATTGTGCATTTCACGTAGTAGCATACCCTGTTTTTCATGGACACAATGCATTTGCATTGATTGTTATGTGTGCATTTTGCTTCATGTTGTGCCATAATGCCATTAGTTGCGGCCATATACCTCTTTTGAGTAATAAAGCCAATTAAAATCAATGTTTGATTAAAATGAACTACACTATTTTATTTGATAGGGTTCACCAACAAGATTAGGTTTTAGGGTCTTGGAATAGTTCATTGTCAGTAAATTCTCCAAGACCACTAAACAACAACATGTATGTGTCTGTCCAGGTGAGTGTGTGAAACTCCTTGGTATAACCAGTGTTTTTCAGGATCCTCCTCTCAAAAGGGAGTTAAGCACGAGGCAGTGTGAGAGGTTATTGATTGGGATGATACCTAGTCATAACTAAGTAGCACTGGAGATATTTCCAAGATTGTATTCGTATCTGGGGGCTCTTTCAAGAGTTTCGGGCTTTGCTACCCTGCCCATACGGTCAATCCTTCCTGCAACTGTCTGTCTGAGCATTGATTATATTGAGGTGACCTTAGTGACCTTACCTAGGATATAGAGGGGATACTCTGCAGGGGTTATTCTATGGGTGTCCCGGCCAGGTTGGGGTTGAACAGCACAGTCCCTTTAAACGTTGAAGCTGAGGGCCACAATAATTGGTTACGTACCTCCGCTTGTTGTGTATGGGAGTCTCAAGTCTCTCCTAGGTGAGACATACCTGCTTCATTCAGGAGCTCATTTATCCTACCCTTAACTACTTGTGTTTGGCTTTAGATTTTATTGGTGTATGAAGCTCCCTACGATATAAATTATTATTTTTTGATAGAAAAGTTTTATTCTCATACTTGTGCCTTAAAAGTTGAAAAAACCTCAATATCCATGTCTTATCCTTGCATGATGAGCACAACTCATATATAGATTTTCAATCCTAACACATTGCCTAGGGTCTAGAACTAACCAATGGTCCACATCCATTACATTCAACCAACATTTGGACAAATCCCTAATGTAGAAACATCCCTGGGGATTCAACAATCCATGTCAACCATTTTTTTTTTTGTCGCATGCCTATTTATTAGTTTTGTTGAGCATGAACTATCTTAGAGTGTGAAGGGCAGAGAAAGTGAGAACTGTGGAGTTAGGTAGAATGCAAAGGGTGGAAGGAAGATTGTAGAACAAGTGAGGATTGTAAACCTAGGTAGAATGCAAAAGGAAAATGGAAAAGAAAGAGAAGAAAGTATAGTTAGGTGGTGTGTCAAGCAAGTTTCAAGAACATTAGTAAAAAATAAACACACAATTAATGTCATGCATTTTGACCACCACATCACTAGTATAGGATAGTGATGTAGGGTAGGGATAAATAAAAGGTTTCCAAAGAGAGGCTAATCCTACTCTACCTCCAATTCTACGTTGAATGTGTCATTTATGTTGTGGAATCCTTTTCGACTAATCCATTGATATTCATGTGGGGTCATAAGACACTTTTCAATGTCACACACACCTTTCAACCTTATTCCATGAAAAGTGTGATACATGTCCCAAGAATGGCACAAAATTTGGAGGGACATGCACACCCATCCATGTTAAGCTAACCCATGAGACATATCTAGATTGATGGGGCCATGTCAGAAGAACCTCAACCATCATAAAAAGTTGAAAACCATGTAGGAAAGATTAGGTTGATGCCTTGAGAACATACTCCATAGTGCATGAATATATATATTATCCTATATTCACATGGATTGAATTTGGATGGTTTTTTTTCACCTCGAGCATAGAAGATTAATTGATTACATTTAAATAGTGAGGGCAATAGTTACTTTTGAAACCTCACTTAAAAGCCATAGGATCGATATGGTTGGGTATTTGGCATCCAAATGAAGTAGTTTGTGTTAGAAGGATTTGGTCATGATAGTAGTAGTGTGGTGAATTCCAACAAAAGAGTGAAGGTGCTAAGTATCATTGTTAGAAACGACCGCAAATTCTATGCTTGAAGTTTGTAGAATGGAAAACAAAGGAGGTATTCGAGTTAGAATACTTCTCAACATATAGAGAAGAACAAATCATAATGTCATTGTAGATGTTACACTAGAAATGTTAAGGGTGTTGTCTTCCAGGTTGTGCACGATGGAATAGGTCAAAGAAGAGGTACTTCACCATTGATAAATGATAAGAGTGTAGATGGAGGAGAAGTAGACACTGTGAGGGAAGATCCAAAATATTAGTGTGCACTTTGGGATAGAATGATAAGAATGATGAACTTTAGGAAAAACTTGTACTTGATAACCTTATGTATGGTGGAAGCCAAAATCAAAGAGTTGATTACTAGGATTGAGATAAATAAATTATTTGAGTTTGAGTACATTGAATATCTAAAAATAGAAAATTTTGTATATACACATTTTAAGAAAAACATTATAACATATAAACATTTCATCTTTAACTATAGGAGCATGAGCACTTTATAATTTCTTTCTCTCTTCAAATCATATTTTCTCAACTAGAGACACAATTAAAGCCTAATATTATGAGAATATATTTCCCTACAAAACATATATTCTTTTAACATGGCATAATGAAAATAAAAATAACACAAATAACCCAATTGAAATCTCATACACACGATTATGATGAAAAATCATTTCACCTCATCAATTCCATGTGCATAAACAAATCTTATACATAATGTAAGCATGAAATGGTAAATTCATTTTTTTATTTTGACTCAATCATGAATCACAATAATGTTAATATATTTTTAATGGAATTCCATTTACATTACACATAACTAATAGTTTATAAAAAAATTACACATTATTCATAATTATGATTTAAATTTTTAATGAAATTTATTAAATCTAACATCCATTACATCATTCACTTCTAACCCATTACATCATTAGCTTTTAGGTACATTTTTTTTTACTCAATCATGAATCATAATAATGTTAATATATTTTTAATGGAATTCCATTTACATTACACATAACTAATAACTTATAAAAAAATTACACATTATCCATAATTATGATTTAAAATTTTAATATAATTTCATTGACATCACATGAGTAATAATGACATATAGAAAAGTACACATTATCCATCATTATGATTTAAATTTTTAATGGAATTTTATTCACACCATATGAGTAATAGCTTATAAAAAAATTACACATTATTCACAATTATGATTTAATTTTTTAATGGAATTTCATTCACATTACAGATGAGTAATAACTTATAAAAAAAATACATTATTTATAATTATGATTTAGAGAAGGAATACACCAAATAGAATTAACTACACAACAAAAAAGCATACTTCATGGAAACGTATTTTTGTACACAAGATATGGCGATTCATGAGGAATTGACACATATAGCATTTGACATCATGGAACTAATAACTTAAACACTATTGTACCTTTTTGCAAAAAGACTATGATAAATGTTAATTTTAAGTTCAAAAATATTTACATACCACGAGGAATTGACTACGATGGTGGTATGTAAATAAAGATTAGATAAGTATATTTTTTTGAGATGGTGGTGCATTCTCCTAGAATGGATGAATGGTATTTAAAGATGATACCAATAGTTTATGCAATGTATAGCGTAATTGTTTATATTCCACAACATCCTTTCATATCATGAAAAATTTGAAAACGTGATTGCAGGTATGGTCTTATATTGCATCCAAGCAGATTTTTCTTCAATTTGACTCGCAAATATCGAAGCAAGGAATTGTCCACAACTCTTGTTCGACATATGATCCTATGGAAAAGAAATTACTGTCTTCAACTTAGAACTTAAATATTTAGATTGAATATTGACATAGAATGCATAGGTGGAGGAAATTTCATTACCATAGAGTACAAGAATGAAATCCATCCCCATTTCACATCATATGTCTGCTTAGAGGAAAGTGTCTTTTTTGAAGAGGATGTAAATTCTATTAGTTATTTCCAAGATCTTTGAGGTATTAGAATACTTCTGGAATCCCCATTTCACATCAAATCTCTGCTGAGCAAAAAGTGTCTTTGTCGAGATGAAAGTGGTTGTGATAGAGAGGGTCATTTGAATGATAAGTTTGTTTTGCTTCAAGGTAGGTTGATGGATTAGAAGTTGTTGCAATTAATACAAGATTGCAACTAGCCCAATATGTTTGGAACATGTAGTTTCTTTAGGGAGCTTCATCTTCAGGGAGACATGTAGTTTCTTTATTTCTGGGAGGTGTCTCTTCTTCATTCACTTCTTCATGTTGACACTTTATGGATCTCTTGAGGGCTGCCTCTTCATCAAATGTCACATCTCGACTGATTTCCATGTGATGGAATCGAGGAATGTAAATTTTGAATGCTTTGGATACTTCACAATATCCAACAAATATCCCCTTCTTTCCAGAAGGGTCTAACTTGGTTCTTTTCTCTTTTGGTATATGCATATATACTGGACAACCAAATATCTTGAGGTGACTTACCTCAGGCTACTTTCCTGTGAACATCTCTTCTAGAGTATTGAACCCAAGAGCACTATGAGATATGCTATTCTACATATACACAGCAGTTCTTGCTGCTTCTTCCCATAGATGCATTGGAAGATCTTGATCATATATCATTGTCTTCATTGCCTCCATGATGGTTTTGTTCTTTCTTTCCACAACCCCATTCTGTTGAGGATTGTAGGGAGTAGTTAGTTCCCTCTTGATTCTGGCATCTTTGCAAAAGGACTCAAATTCTTTTGAGGTATATTCCCATCCATTTTCTGAACGGATTGCCTTTATTTTCTTGTCTGAAAGATTCTCTATCAAGGCTTTGAACTCCTTGAATTTCTCAAACACTTCACTCTTTTCTTTCAAGAAGTATATCCAAGTATTTCTTGAAAAATCATCAATAAATGTGATATAATATTCAAATCCACTTAAGGATGTAGAAGACATTGGTCCACAAACATCTGAATGAATCAATTCCAACGTACCTTTTGTTTTAGTTTCACTCTTCGGAAATGGATTCTTGATGTTCTTTCCCTTCGCACATCCTTTGCAAATGCCTTCATGTTTGATCTTCATATCTGGTAATCCCGTCACTACTTTATTCCCATGAGATAGAGATTTGTAATTAATGTGGGAAAGCCTTCTATGCCATAGTTCACTAGGGTTAGTGAAGTCATGAACAAAGGTTGTTTTTGAGTGCCCCTTGAGTTTATACAAGCCTCCTTCTTATTCACCAATGATGATTGCATATTCAATGTTCTTTCCTTTGGGCCACATGAGTACTTGGCCATCTATGAAAGCAACTCTGAATCCTTTCTTATCTAAATCTAAGATAGAAAATAAGTTCTTCTTTAAACCAGGTACATACAATACATCTTTCATCTTTAGAGGATTACTTGAATCAAGTTTGTAGCTTGCTTCACCAACTCCTTTGATCGGATATTGATAGTCATCTCCTAGGGATACTTTCTGAGGAGAGCTTCTTTCTTCATGTTTGGAAAGAGTTCTCTTTTGTCCCGTCATGTGCTTTGAAGCACCACTATCAATAAGCCAAGTGTCTTCTCCAGGTGTTACAGACCCAGAGAGTGCAGAGAATAGCACATACTCTTCTGCATCTTCTTCTCTTGTTTGCTTTCTTGGAGGTCCTTCTTCTTCTTCTTCTTCATCTTCATATTCTGCTAGGTGAGCATGATATCTTTTGTTGTTGTTGATTCTCTTCCTATATTCTTGTTTCTTCATGGGGCAATTTCAGGCAATGTGTCCTCTCTTGTCACAATGAAAACATTGAAAATTAGAGGAGCGCTACACCTCTATTTATATTCATCCATTCACTTAAGTTAACTCATCCGACATGTATGCTCGAGTTAAATCATGTAGGCTCAAGTTACACATGTAGACTCAAGTAACCACAATGGGGTGGTAATGACCCACCTTTACAATTAGAGGAGACTACCTTATGAATCTTATTAGTTCTTCCAATTAGGAGCATCGGGGTAAAAATTAATACAAGTGGTTCTCCCGATAGGACCATCGGGGACCACAAAAAGATACATATAGAATATTATTCGAAGTTACAATATTTCAACAATTTATGTGGGGTTTCTACAACTCAAAAGTTTTGAAGAGTGGGTTATTATTGGTATTCAATCTTTAAATATTGCATTAATTTGGTTAATATATGTCACCCTTTCCAGGTTTTTGCTCAGAACATGAGCTCCCATCTCACCCCGTTGCATCCCATTATCACCGTCGGTCCCTTCACAAAGTGGGAGGATGGATTTTATGGATTTCAACCTAGAGTCAGCTGGGGGGCACCATCATATTATGTTGGTTGTATATTTCTTCACAAAATGGGAAGAGGATATGCCTACAGTCAAATATGATGGTGATATGGTCACTTACTTCATCTTCAACTAGATTATCACCTAGTTCGATATCCCAAAGGCGATTGTCACCAATGATGGAATTTGGTTTCAGAATAAGATGATGGAAGAATTATATTTGAAGATGTGGTTTAAGCAAGAACATTATTATTCTTATTACCCCCAAGTGAATGTCCAGGTCAAGGTGGTTACCAAATATCTTAAGGCCATTCTACAAAAAATCATTACACAAAGAAAGAGTAATTGGCATACCAAGTCGTACCCTCTTTATGGGCTTACCGGATAGCAATTAAAAATTCCATTGGTTTCTCATCGTATCAATTGGTTCATGGGGTGGAGTCGGTTTTACGAGTTGAATGTGAAATCCCTTCCTTGAAACTATCTATATAGAGATCTTACCTGATAGCTCTGACTTATAATAACGATTAGTTCACCTTAAGGAGCTTGATAAGCAGCGTCAAGATGCCTCTATAGCATTGGAGGTGAATAAGAGTCATGTCCAGGCCCAATATGATAAGTTTGTCCATCCTAATCCATATAACAATGGTGTCTTGGTCCCTTTATGTTATAAAGTAATAAAACCATTATGGGAAGGTAAGTTTAATCCTATGTGTCATGGTCCTTACATCGTGAGGCATGTCCTAAAGAAGTGATCCTATGAGTTAGAGGATTATTAAGGGAATGTATTGAAGCATCCTAGAAATGGTCTCTACCTTAAGAAGTACTATTTTTGAGTTTATAGCTTGAGCTAGTACCTTGTATATTATTGTATAGTTTTTCATAGTTTTTGGTTTTCCTTGTAGTGTCGCTAGTTTATTGATATTCTTCCTATCGGTTGACAGATGTGAAAGGAGTCTTCGATGTACTTAGGATTTGTCTATGGTTCCAACTCCATATAGAGAACATAGATTTTGATGCTTCGCTGATATATGCACCAGAGGGTTGGCTTGTGTCTTCAAGAGGAGTATGCCTTCAACCATCCTCGAACAATGTCGTTGAGTATAGTGAGGTAATTAATCTATTACAGGATGCCATTTCAAATGGTACTTGGTCTTTAGATGTGCACCTAGATTCACAAATGAATCATCGGTACCACATTAGAGATCCTAAATTGTTGAGAAGGTTCTTAAGGTTAAGACTGTTGGAATGACATTTTGATTTCATTACATACATTCATATGCCTAGGTGTTATAATCAAATTGTTGATTCATGTGCAAATTATATTTTAGATTGAAATTTGTCACATAACTAAGAAAGAAGCATACTGTTGTTTAGGATTAAGCACCCTTGTAACCTAGGGTATGGGGTTATCAACTTACTACTAACCTTGCAAACAATTAGATTTACCAGAGAATAAAAAGGGAATAGGAAGAAAGTATTGACTTCACCTATGCGATCAAATGTCCGCCTACTAGAGTTTTTGATAAGCTATTGGGATCATCATCTTAAACTCGACCTATCTATATGGATAGATATTCACATATATATTGTTGGTTTTATTTACATGTGTTTTCTAATGTGTCTGCTATATATTTTTATGCAAAATGTTTTAAGTGCCAATCCAAGATATAATTAGCACACACATCAGTTAATGAATTTTGATTTCTTGGAATATGATTGAATGTAATAAACTCAAAATTTATTTCCAATAACCTAACTTGCATAAAATGATGTAGTAAAATAGGGTTCCACACCTGATAAGCTCGATTGAGCTGGGAAACCACCAGTTGAGAGTCAAGTCGGACTTCCATCTCAGTGATACCATGTGACAAACCATCCCATAAAATCTCAATGAAAACCGTGTATTCGGCCATATTATTGGTAGAAAGACCTAGGAAAGCGCCTCCAGAGGCAACTAGTTGTCCTGAGGGTGAGTAGATGACCCATGCGGCTGAAGCTAGGATACAAGTGTGGTGACTAGCGCCATTTGCAAAACCTAGGAACCAGTAGGAAGACATCTATAACAACCAACAGATGGTATAAAAACACAAACTGACAAACTATTTTACATAAAATACATACAATAAAATATAGGAAAAAGCGCTAAGCCTAAGCATAGTACTTTTTCAAGTAGATCCCATTTCTAGGTTCGGGCATCTTATTCCCTTCAAAATATATCAATTCATACTCACCTTTCTTCAACACTTATGACACGACATAAGGTCCTAACCACATAGACCTGAATTTTCCTACCCCCATGGGTTCTTTGTTCTAATCCCAGAGCAAGACAAGATCCCGTTTAGAAAAAATATGAGGCTTGACCGATTTATTGTATTGGTTTTTTACCCTATTTTTATGAGCCTCGTTTTCTATCAGCACATCTCTACGCTGCTCATCTAGATGTTCTAAATGTAATAAACATTCTTACAGCTCAGTCGTATCAGGTAACACATGAATAGCAATATTTAAGGATGGGATTTTGCATTTGATCGGGGTGACTTCTTCCACTCCGTGAATGAGTTGGAAAGGAGAGAACATTGTAGCAGTTTTCGCATTGGCCCGATATGTCCAAAGTGCAGGATACATCATGATGTTCCAATTGGAACGGGCTGCATTAATAGTGCGCTTGAGAATTTTATTCAAGGTTTTATTTATAGCATCGACTTGACCGCTTTCTTGAGGATAGAAAGAAGATGAATGATCTTGTTTAAACACTAGCATAGTGGTCAATTCAATCATCATACTATTTTGGAAGTGACTTCCATGGTCAGAGACAATCTCTTTAGGGATACTGAATCGTGCGATACTTTGGTTGAAAACGAAAAAAGTTGGATTTTCACTGTCAACTTTATAGGTGGGCATTGCCTCTACCCACTTTGTGAAATAATATACAATGACAATGATATGTTTGTTCCCCCCAGCCAAGACTGGGTTGCACATCATGTAATATATCCCCCACTTCATGAAGGGGCCCACTGAGATGATGGGAAATAACGAAGCAGGATGCGACCGCATATTTGTGGTGTAAAGCTGACAAGGATGATAACACTTCACAACTTCCACACAATATTTAAAGATCGTGGGCCAGAAATAACTAGCATGTAAGATCTTCTAGGCCATTTCTAACCCAGATAAATGACCCCCACATGCTCCACTATGGGCATCATTTAGGATAGTCTCTACTTCTTCGTGAGTAAGACATTGACGCAAAATGGAATCTACCCCCCTACGATATAAAGTATCTCCAATAATGAGGTAGTTTTTGGCATGTACGCGTAGTTTGCACCATTCTTCCCACGAGAAGGCTGCAGGGTACTTCAAAGTCTGGCGATAGAAAATTATATCTTCGTACCAGGGGTCAGAGGTGGAAATCAAAAAGACATGCTCATCTGGGAATGAGTCTTCTTTAATGGCTACATCTTCCTCTACTGGAAATTCTGCAATGATCTCAGCAAAAACTAAGGATTTCTTGGATTTGGTGGATTGGAAATCTAAGTCAAACTCCTGAAGAATGAATATCCATTTATTGAATTTGCCTCCAAATATCCATCAGAACAAAACATATTGGAAAGGATTCACATCCGCCACTACCATCGTGGTCCTCAGTAAGATGTAGTGATGCAACCTTTGAACAACATACACCGCTGCCAAGGCCAACTTCTCGACATGGGAATACCTAAGTTCAGGGCCAGCTAAAGCATGGCTGAGATAGTCGACGACATGCTCTTGGAGCTTATCATCCTCTTGTACTAGTACTACCCCTATGTTCGACTCAGATGCGGGCAGATACAATATAAAATCGTGAGTAATCTCATGGGCCCGATAACGGTGCCGACAACAAAGCTTTCTTTAATGCCTTGAATGAAAGTTGTGTGATTTCATCCCATACAAATGGGGTGTCCTGTTTCAGCAAGCACATGAAACCTTTAGTAATCTTGGCATAACTTACAATAAAACGTCGAACGAAGTTGGAATTCCCTTGCAGGATTTGAAGCTTCCTGATAGAAAAAGGAGGAGGCAGATTTACAATGACCTCAACTTTCAAAGGATCCACCTGAATGCCTTTGCTGGAAACAATGAATCTGAGCAATCTCCCTAACTCGAGAGAAAAATGTACTTGTGGGGATTCAAGTGAATTTTGTAGTATCTACAACGTTCAAAAATCAAACGCAAATGATCTGGGTGATCGATCCTGTTACGAGAATGTGTTGGAAGGTCATCAAGGTAGGGTTGTACAATGGCTTTAATGTCGTGAAAGGAAAAATTCATTGCTCACTGAAAGGTTGCCCCTACATTTTTCAATCCAAATGGAATTTTACTATACGTGAAGGTACCCCGAGGACAAATAAAAGTTTTTTTATGTTGGTCTTCCGGTTTAATTTGGATTTGATTATACTGGGAGAAACCATCCATAAATGAAAATACTTCACTTCCCGCATAGGTATCAATAATTTGATCTATGAATGGCATGGGGTAGTTGTCCTTGGGATAGGCTTTCTTTAGATCCTGAAATTCAGTACAAACATGTATAGTCCCTTGCTTTTTTTCAACAGGAACAGGGTTGGAAACCCATTCTGTCAAAGCTATGGGGTAAATGAAACTGGCTTTTAGTAGTTTCTCAACTGCAGCCTTAACTGCTGCCTCTTTACACGAGTTGACAGGTCTTAAATTTTGTCGAACGGGTCTAGCATCAGGGAAGTTCAGATTTCGTGCTCGACTATTGATGGATCTATGCCTCGCATCTCCTCATATGAACAGGAAAATACATCGAAAAATTCATTAAACAAGGCCATATAGATCTCAATCTCCTCTGGAGAGAAGTTCGCACCGATGTGTACATTTTCCACAACGTTTGGTTTTCTAGAGATGTTGATAGGAATCATAGCATAAATGTTTTCCATATTCCCCTCAACAAATATTCCTTCCCTTCGTAAGGGATTAATAGGTGTCTCAACATCACCTACCAGTCTCATATGGAACTCTTGGTTCTTGATCCTGCTTAACTCTGGAAGAAAATAGGATCAATGGTGAAGATCTTTGCATATATTATATCGTCCACACATGGCTTCCAGAATGGCTTTATCCGAAGGAAAAACCATATCTAAGCAATCTCTATAATGCAAAGATTTATTTTCCCAAGCAGGAAGATAGGCTTCTTCCGGCTCCTCTAAGACTGTGAGAGGGACCGAAATGGGATCAACATCAGTATGAATGGTAGCTTGATAAGCTACATTCACTGTCAATAGGGGCACTTCAGGTTCATGGTGGGAAGGAAGAACCCAAGGATCTGTTCTATCAACAACCGTTGCTATAGACTTCCCTACACTAGTAGAACCTAGATAATTAATCAGAGCTGGAATATCAAATGTGCCCATCAATGATGCGTACATTCCAGCCCCTAAGCTCTCTGAAGTAGGTTTAACCTGATGAACCAATGGTACGATGGACTTGTTAGTTTCC
Source organism: Pseudotsuga menziesii (assembly GCA_001517045.1). Classification (NCBI taxonomy): domain Eukaryota; kingdom Viridiplantae; phylum Streptophyta; class Pinopsida; order Pinales; family Pinaceae; genus Pseudotsuga; species Pseudotsuga menziesii. The sequence continues at coordinate 15,970 of LPNX010871209.1, forward strand.
ATGCGGAATTTTCAAGTAAAAATGTGTTGGTCTACAATAACCAAATTCCCTTCATGTGGAAACACTACTACCCGAAATACGACTGATGCAATAGCTGACATGGTGTAAGTCCAACTTCTCCCCAAGAGAAAGTTATAATCCAAAGGTGCATCAATCACCTCTACCTCAACAGTTATTGCTTTCCCTACGATCTTAATTACGAAATCCGGTAGGATACCATGTGGACGAAATGACCTTCCGTCGAAAGTAGTAAGTAGGGTGTTCGATGGAACCAGCTCTAGAGATCCAAGAGCTTTCCACCATGGATGACATCTACCAATAAGGCTACATGATATGGCAGGCGAATTTTCACATTAGAGAAATTAAAGTTCGCGATGAGGCTCGATGAGTCCATACTACCTAAGGATGCTGAGACTGTATCTCGCTGGGTGGGACAAATATGTAACACCTCTAAAGCCAACATTGCACAAGGATTATGGGCTAAATCTTCAACTATGGAGTAGTTTGCTGCAGCCCTAGCATTGGGATTGTGTAAGGTTTTCTTGAAGACACCTTTTGGTATCTTGGGCATAGGTTTCGTAGGCTTCTCAATCGTGAGAGGGTTGGAAGTTTCACCTATTGACTTACCCTTATCCATGGCCTCTGTTTCATAGTTCTTGTTCCTAGTCTGGAGTAAATTCTGGGATCGGACCATGTTGATATAGTTAGGTTCAGGAGCATTTGGGATGCCGCCTACTGCATTTGAAGCTGAAGCTGAATTCTGTCCTTGGGGAAAAGGATCCTTCAAGACAGCTGGTTGTTAGCCTTTTAACAACTTCTGAGCTTGTTCCATAAGGGGACATAGATGGGTTAGATGATCTTCATGGCACAACTTACATGGGAATTTCACCTTCTTCTTTTCGTTTTTTCTCCCATCAGCATTGTTTGTGGGTTTTTGCTTGTTTTGGTTTCCCTCGCCCTTTTTTCCTTTCTTCTTTTTCCCACCGGGATGCTAATTTCCCTTCTGAGAGGATTGTGCAAAAACATTTTCATTCTGGGGTGAGGGGGCATCCTTTGGTTCCTCCACCATAGAATGTTTGATAGACAACTCATGGATTTGTTTAGCCAAAGACTCTACAGTGGGAGCTTTCAAAGAACCAACCACACCATCAGCATGGGATCCAGGCTTAGGTTTCTCTACATTGTGCATTGGCCTCGGTGCATCAGGAATGATTTCATATAAAATCCTAGACTGAGAATATATCAAATCTAGATGCTGGGCCTTGAGGATAGCCTCTTCCTCATTGGTCACTCCCGAAGTAGATACATCCTTAGATATATATGGAAATAGGGATTTAAGGAACCATTCTAATAAGAACTCAGGAGGAATAGTGGCTTTGATAAGGCTCTTCTATCTTCTCCACGCTTGGATGTGATCCGAAATATGAGTGGCCTTGTCCTGCTGAAAGGTAGACAACAAGTTTTTCCTGAAATCATATCGGATAGGAAGATGGAAGTGACTAAGAAATACATTAGCCAAGTCCCAAAAACTATTAAATGCAGTGGAAGGCAGTTCAGTATACCATTTTGCTACAGTACTGGTTAGAGTTCTTTGTAAATGCCTCAACCAAATGGAATCATCATTCAGTGAGTTGGAAGAGCACCACAAATGGAAAGTGGTGACAGGAGCTCCTGGATCATCACCAACTTTGACATTGAATTTTGGGATATCCGAGGGTAGCTTGGTAGGAACAGGTGGCTAGGAGGAGTTATGTCTCACCAGTTCATTCATTAGTTTTGACAAATTTGGAAAATTTAACATTGCCAGGAAAGGGAGCTTGGGTCTAACCAAAGCACTAAAAGCACCGGCTTGGGGATTAGAGGGACTTTCCCCCATGTTCCCATATGTGAAGGTAGGGTTGCCCCCTGTTGCTGGTTGTGACGTGGTTGTGCTGCTTTGGAAAGGATTCCATCCATAAGCCAACAGATTGTTTATGTGTGGTGCAGTGTATGAGGTTCTAGCTTCTCCAATCGAAGCTAGGGTTTGGAACACAGGAGAAGTTATCCCTCCGTTGAAAAGCAAAAAAGGAGAGCTCGTGAACGGAGCTGAAACCAAAGTTTGAAAACCTTGACCATAAGGATTAGGGTTTCTGAACCGCACCCCTACATATGCAGGTGTTGGACCTACGTATGGAGTGGATGGGGGAATGTGCCCCCCATTCCAAGGAAAACCCTGGACAAATGCCAAGGATCCTATAGGACCACTCTGAACAGTGTGCACAAAGGAAGTAGGAACTGAAGGTACACTAGGAATCCCAATGACCACACCAACAAAAGTACCTGCTAAACTTGTGGGAACTGGTGGTTGAACCACCCGACTAGTTGGAGTAAAAGGTGTAGTAGGCATATTTGTTCTAAGGGAATCTGCAGGGGGAGGTGGCACCCCTTCAGCCAGAGTGGCTGAGGTGGAAGTAGAAGAAATTTCTCCTGCAGTAGACATTAGTCTTCCCAAAGGGACACCAACCACGGGTGGATTGAAAGGAGGAACCTGAACGATCACAGGATCGTTTAAGTCAGTTAGAGGTGAATTAAAGTTCCTTGCCAACTTATCAGCCTGCAATTCTTCTATCTCAACTATGTTTAAATTAAAACGGTTTTCCCTAAGTTCTGGTTCACCCAGAACTTCACTAACCTCTATCAGTTCAAAAGAACCATCTGTGTCCAATCTCTGCCTTTGAGGGGGAGGTGTAGGTTCCAATGTGATAAGCGAAGGAAGGTTTCGCAACCTTCGTGACCTTCTGACAGATTGGTCCACCATGATTGTAAATTTGACTCTTCACACCCTAAGGTCAGCTAAAACATAGACAAACAATAGAGCAATCACTACAAAATTTCCTAAAGTCTCAACAATCACAAGGGATATAAGATATAATTTCCTGAAGAAATATGATAGACAGTTTCTTGGCATCCTTGAAGAGGTTCTTAGGCACAAGAAGAAGAATCACCCACAGCCCTCCTACACTTTCAACAAGGGTTACCTTCCAAGCCTGTCCAAGGTGAACCAAAAATAGCCTTTCGGTTTACCTGTGTATAAACCCTAGATGTCAAAGAGACTAAAGGATACCTTAACTATATCAATAGTCTGGGGGATAGGTGCAAGCCTGATTCGTATGCATGAGTAGGGTAGCAAATCCTGAAACTCTATCTAGGACAGCATCCCCAAATGCATTAAAACCTTGGTCTACGTTTTGACAAGGAATCAGAGGGTTATCTCCTCAGTCCAAGCCTCCACGTGGCCTTGTGCTTAACTCCCGTTTGAGAGGAGATTCCAAGATACTATCAACATAGAGAAGGATTTACCTAGAGATTGGCCAAGTACGTCTGAATTTAAGTACTTATCGGGAGTTTACACTTCCTATCCCACAAGTCTAGCCTAATCTAGTAGGTGTATGACCCTATAAAACAAAATTAACTAATAAATTTTAAATTATAGCATTCATTTTAAGGGTTGTTTTTAGTCAGAGGGTAAGTGGCATGAATGACTATGATATTATAGACTCGATAAGAAAAGTAAAAAGGTGTATGAAATGAATTCCAAAACAAATTATAGCTACTTAAATCAAACTTCTTTTTCTTTTTGTAGATATGAACTAATGAAATTACAACCTACGTAAGAGAAAACTAAGACTTATTTTTTGTAATTTTTGAGCTTGTATTCGAAAGTTGAAAATAAAACTACGATATGCAATAAAAATGCAAATGTTTCAAAAGTTTTTTTTTCACTTTTCAAACTCTTCAAAAATTACGACGCACCTAAATGCAAAAATTCTTGAGTACGCTTGAATAGTCAAACCATAAAGCAAACAATATGAAGTATAGCAGACTTGTAAGAACCAAAAATCGACCACCTAAGGAGGAGACTTGACAAACACCTAGCTTGGGAAGAAATAATGAATGAAATCCACTGAAATCACTAAAAGGCAAGTGACAAACTGAAACTACTTGAAAGTAGTACAGAGTACAAGGTATCTAAAATCTTGATCAGTGATTTAGATACATAGCACTGAACCTATAACCCAAACATGATAGTCCACTTCAAATTGCTAAATGAAAGAAGACTCAAACAACAAAAACTCAAGGGATTACTTAAAAGCACAAAGTATGGCGCATAGGACTTTCAAATCTATAGCAAAATGCAAGAACTAGAAGACGCAGCATAGAAAAATTCGAATAAGGCAAGGACAAGCAACCCTACCCAAAAATATGCTACTAAGAGATGTACGCGACTGTCTAATATAACAACCCACGTACTGTATGTGACTATCTAGTATGGCAACCTGCATATACAAGTTGTTGTACGCGACTGTGTAGCACAACAACCCGCATACACAACAATTTGTTTTCAAAAAATAAAAATAAAATAGGTCTCTAAAACACTACTGCAGATCAAAACCAATATAGAAAACCATACATTGAATCAGAGCAAAGACTGGGCAAGTATCTATAGGACTAACCCACAGCAGGCTGGACTCCCCTGCGGAGTCACCAGTTTCTGTTGTTCAGGATTAAGCACCCTTGTAACCTAGGGTTTGGGGTTACCAACTTACTACTAACCTTGCAGAAAATCAGCTTTACCAGAGAATAGAAATGGAATCGGAAGAAAGTCTTGACTCACCCGATTACCTACGGTTGATCCAAGCCTTATCTTCTCCCACTCCTCTTCTCTCCAAATCTTCTAGGGATGCACCTCTTTCACCTGTGAAGAGAAAATTCTCCAAGAAATATCTCATGCATGTATATATAAGAGGTTAGATAAACAATATATCAAATATATAATCAAATATATTCATTAACCACAATACATTAAATGGACTCAACACAATGTTGGAAGAAGAATTCTCTTTATTGACAATCAGTGAATGAGATAAGAGTGCAACCCAGCTTCTGAGACAAGGACTCCTCTGCAACCAAAGGACTCTGAGTTTTTCTGCTCCAAGACTTCTGAAGATATACCACCAGCATAACTTTTCTCTCCAATATTGATTCCTTAATTCCCACCCCAAGGCCTCTATTTATACTTTGGGAAATAGAGTGATTTCGAAGGTTGAGGTGCTTGAAACAATTGAGACAATTGATGATTAGGACCCAACTAATCTCAATTAATTGAGTTTTATATTTTTTAAGGTCGAACTAAGATGTATGCGACTATTAATATAGGCAACCCGTGTATGACATGCAAGTTGCTTAAAGGAAACCTGCGTACACTGATGTACGTGGGTTGCAATGTAGATAGTCGCTTTCAATACGCAAGTTGCAATGGATATAGTTGTGTACGCAACTCAGCACTTAGAAAAATTATATAGCAAGCTTGTTTAAGGGTAAATGCATCCTGAGTCATGCCCATCTATAATGCTTTGGCAAACTTCAATCCTAATATGTCCTTTTGTGTACCAACATAAGGAATGTCAGCACTCGGACGGAGAAGTACCATTTGGGTTGATAACACATAAATATACATTCACATTCATATTTCATACACATTTACATATATCAAACCGGTAGCCACATAATTTTATTTCCGAATAAGAGTTCCAAAAATATTGTGTCATAGTACAAAACCGAGCTTTAAGCCCTCAAAATATACATGGCCAATAAAAAGAAAAAGCCATGGAATCTATGCGTGTGGTCCTAGATGACTATCATGATAGCACACTATAACATTCACTAAATGCTTGAATAGTCTAAGCCACAAATGGGGTACCTTGACTACATTTGTATGCATCTCCTCGGGCAAGTCCTCAACGTGCACCATAGGAACCATGTGGGTCAAGCGAGACAAGTTTCCCTATAAATTTTGTAGCATCCACTTGGCATCAACAATGATCATCTCATTTCCTTGATCTCTATTTCCGTGGCATGGGAATAGCTCTGGTCGTTGTGGACCTACATCTCCACAAAATGAACCTAATGTCAGTATGTGATACACCAAAAACATGCTTTTGATTTCCTTATATAAAAAGTACATAAAAATGAAATATTGCAATACAAAAAATATATCTTACATATATCCTCGAATGCAAAACCCTATGCTAGTGGCGTATCTCTGTCTCCACAGATGTTGATCCATGCATAGGGATAGTTATCTATGGTGATCACCTATTACTGCCACAAGTGGAAGATATCATGAGTGAATGGAGAAGGATCTCTTTCCCATTTTAACCTACGCATCAACTCAGTAGTGATTCTGGGATGGATCGCATAGACCATGAGGAGGCACCTAAACTATGGCACTAAGGCCTAGTACCCTCTCAAAGATGAAAGTGCATAGTATGCTAGATTACCTGAAGTTATTGTTCCGACCAATTTTGCAGTCTGTTAGTTGATGTTTCATACTTTCCAACAAGGAAGTTCTCTAGTCATAAAAAATGGGCCTCATACATTATACCATGTAGAACATGAGAGGTCGTCATGCCTAGTGTAGTGATGTCAATATAGGTATCCTAACAACAACTAGAATGATCACTTTGATACCAAGGCTCTGGATTGCATTGATGGGTACTTGACTTCCCACTTTTTTAAGCATTGTTAAGACAATATATGGATATCTTCTCACAGATACTAATGCCCCCACCTTCCCCACAAGCCCTAATATTGAGTACCTCTCTCATCAAGATAGTTTGGTGATGAAATATATGTCTTCTACCTAAATTTTGAACGACCTCCCATATAGTATGAATGCTTCCTTGTCCTGATACAAGTAGTTTATAAGCATTTTAAGTAATCTTGGTTGATCCCTCACACTCCCAATATTCAAAAACTTATAGAGCCAACACATTTGCAATGCTTGTTAGGAAACCAAGTAACCATGCACATCCCTATCAACATATTCATGATCTGTCTCTCTCCACTCAAGGACCATCCTACAAAGGAATGAGAGTTTTGTGAGTTCCAATGCTTAAAAACCTTATCCAAAATGCTCCATGTAGGTCACTTACTAAACAAGAACATGGAAAAGCAGGAAGGATTGTAGTCAGGAATATTGCACCTTCTACGAACAGAAGGTGTTCCTCTGGTCTGAATGGTTTAGATCCAGAACAAATGAGTGAATGACAAAGGATGAAGACCTTCCCTGAATGTTGTAAACACCTGGAATAATGCTTTGATGATGAACCTGTGTACCTGCAAACATGTCAAACAAACAAGAACATCAAACCTACCAGAACATTATTTCACAAATCCATACTAGTGACTAAGGAATCCAGTAACATATACATGCAAGATCAGTACAACAGATATGTGGGACGAAAATCAACTTTGCATTAAAAATGAATGAAGAAGCTTACAACCATTTCCTTAGTGTTGAAAAATTCCTTCACAAGGAAAACACCTCATCCCCGATAGTTCCAACTTGCTCTCTTGTGCTCTCCAATGGATTGGGATAGATAGTCAATAGTTAGGAATATTACACCTTCTCTGGACAAAAGTTGTTCCTCTTGTCTGAATGGTTCATATCCAGAACAAATGACTGAACAACAAAGGATGAAGACCTTCCCTGAATGTTGTAAACACCTGGAATAATGCTTTCATGAAGAACCTGTGTACCTACAAACATGTCAAACAAACAAGAACATCAAAGCTACCAGAACATTATTCACAAATCCATACTAGTGACTAAGGAATCCAGTAACATATACATGCAATATCAGTACAACAAATATGTGGGACGGAAATCAACTTTGCATTAAAAATGAATTAAGAAGCTTACAACCATTGCCTTAGTGTTAACAAACTCCTCCACAAGACAAATACCTCATCCCCGATAGTTCCAACTTGCTCTCTTGTGCTCTCCAATGGATTGGGCTAGATAGTCAATTCAATAGCATACCATTACCATTCAATTCTCCCCCTCAATTATGGATATGATCTTGTATTTATAAGGCTCAATGGATAGGGATAGTTGACAGAATTGTGGGTGAGGTGGCTCTAAGATCCTACCAAGAGGGATCTTGGCTCCAACTAACCCATATTGATAGGGACAGGGGATGACACGAGGACCATGTTCTAGAAGCCTCGAGAATGTTCTCTTTTTCCATTTTTACCAAGGGTACCACTTTTCCACCCTTATGACAGAGTGGTTTAGGTGAGAAACTCTTCAATAACAAAGCACATCAACGGTGGCACCACTTTTCTATAATAGGACTCAGGCGGTGCTGAACAAGGTAGCGCTCATCAACTAAAGGGAAAGCACGGTGCTAGGTATTTTCATGTAGAATTAACATCCAGAGCAAGTTTACACTCAAAGTTTGGGATTTAAGGAAAACATAGGTGTTAAGGATCTCAGCACATGTTGGTATAGGATTTGGGTATAACAGAATGCCCCCCAAAGCATGAGTCTTAGAGGGATATGATAAGTGAGAGATTTGAGAGAACAAGTTGTCACTTTGAGGTGAGAGTCAGCTTGGTCGGAGAATGTCGTCGAGTATCCATCTGCAATACATCAATAATTTTGAATTATAGACAAATGTAACAACTCATGGCTGCATACCAATACAAGGAAGATCCATGAAAGGAATAAACAACCATGGTTACTAGAATACAGTGTAGATCCATGTGATAGAGGACTGAAACTTGGACATAGCTACCAGACATACAATGTATATCTATGTCGTACAAACGCAAATTTGAGCATAGCCACGACCATAAAAATGTGGATCCATGCTTGATATACAAAACTCCATAGCAACCTAGGGAAAGCAATGAGTGCTAAACAAGCCCCTAGGGTCTTCATCTCATTTTTCACAAAGTACAATTCTATCCATGTGATTACAAGGTTCTGAAGTCGAACATGGTAGAAACCATTTGATTATCGGCCAATAATGTGAACCGTTAACAAGTGTGAGGGAGATCACCATTGATGTCAATGATTCCCAAGGTACCCTAGTTCAATCTACTGAGCGTGAATATATGTCTTGATGTCGAACACCTAGTTGATTCTATCGATCAAAGGTTAATGATGTGAACCTATATCGAGAGCGAGAGAATTTGTCATTGAGGCATACAGATTTCAAGGTACTAAATTTGTTTCTAAGACTATTTCCTGGATGATGAGATGATGTCGACAGGAATAGTCCCATCGAGGGAGGTCCATGATGAATCCCAAATCGATGACACGAAACTCAGAACAAAGTTTGGGAATGATATGAATGAGGTAACCATAAGATTGACTCAAAATCACTAACACAGAGACTATTTTGACTGTAAAGGTTAACTTCTTCAACTTCCATTTGAACATCGGGCGGCACGACAAAATACTTGGCAGCATGACTTGACCAGACAAACACACAGTGCGATGGTTGACAATGGATTATTTTGAAAGACTCAAAGGAGTGACATGACTCATGAAAGTGGATCTTCATGGAAATCAGGTGATTGCCTAATTGACTGAAATGATATGCAGACAAGTGACATGTTCAAAGGTAATGACAAACTTCCATTTATTTGCAAAATGATTCCCTTCCCTTAACTTCCCCATCATGGTTGATGAGTTCCTCTTTTCATTTTTATGAGTTCAAAGAGGGTAACAAACACTCATTGTAGCTCATCTGAAGAAAGGTCCAAACTCATATGTTTTACGAACCTGAGAGAGGAGGGGTTCGTTCCCAAAATAACGTCTCTCAATGTTTAATTTAACGAGTCCAATCAAAGTTAACTCAGTATCGTTCATGTTTAGAGAGTCTGAACGACCACGGAAGAAGACTCCATAGGGTCCTTTTTTTGTAAATAGTTCATCTGAACCAAAAAAGTGATAACCTACCATCAGATGAACAACTCTTCAAGTGATTTAACGAGCGTGAAGAAGACAAGATCACTCGACAATATTTTCATATTTAAGGAGCCCGAAATGAGTTTAAAGAGGACTCCACTAGACTTTTTCATGTTTGAATCCAGAGCACGAAAAAGTAATAAACTAAGCTCAAACCAATTTTCATGTTTTAACCAGAGCACGAAAAAATTAAAAGTAAGCTCAACACCATCTTACTTTTTTTAGTGAGCTCGAAGATCATTTGAAAGAATGCCCGAAGATTAGTTTGATTTTGACACAAGCTCGAAACCAATGGGTAAACTAGGCTTGAAAAATCCCATTAACATGATATATAGAGGTTGGAATATTTCCCCCAGCATGATTTCTAGCAAAGCTTACCCCTAACATGATTGTTAGGGGCTCGACATGCCCCCAAGCTTTGTTTCATCTCACGATTCTTCTTCCATTCCCAACCTAAAAACCTGGTTACTAATGTGAAAATGTTCACCAGGGGGTAGGAAGAACGTGAATCAGGAAGGTGAAAGGAAGGTTCAATTTATAACACTAAAGGGAAGACTCGACTCAAGGGAAGGGGATCTGTTTCATTTTTACACAAGCTTGAAACTGAAGGTAACTATGCTTGGAACATGGTTTCATTTTTATGCAATCTTGAAACCAAAAGGTAAACTATATTGTTATAGCTGATTTTACCACTCTTGGTGAATCACACTTGTATGGCCTTCCCCTGTCCCTCTACAGACTCCTTAGACCCCTTGGACCATTTTTTCTCCTTTGATGTTTCCTATACCATCCCTATAAACATGTGAAAATTGATACAGGTGACTTTTAAACCACTAATCGCGTATATATGTGAGTTTGACCCCTAAAACCGTGTACATCGAGATGTGTACAAAATCCAAATCCTTTTGGAGTTTTCCTTGACAAGGATTCGACTCACTTGTCTCCTGGCCTTCCATATGCCTTGGAGCACTTTTGTGTTCTTCCCAAGCTTGCCTTTTTCTTGTGAGCTTGCTATTGAGAGATGGAGGATTGAGGTGGTGGAGGCCCAAGTGGGGGATTTAGTTTCTCGAATTCACAGACATGCCGACAGAGGTTGTATCCATTGTAATCTCTAATTTTATATTAATAGATATATCTTTTCCTATCCAATAATGTATGTTTGACTGAATATTTTATCCATGGATGATTTCAAATGCTTATACATTGTTGACTATATATGCTAGAATAGATCTAACACCAATATATATAGTATGCTTGTCTTGTTTACTTGTTGTTGAGGAAATTGATTAATCAATTCAAGCTGAAGTTGGAAAGCTCAACGGGGATCTACTTCAACCGTCCGGAATAAAGTACGAGGTCTGATCCTTTAGTGTTAGATATTTGATTTCTATTGCATATTGGAAAGGATTGATTTCTGGAGTCAAGCTGTCTGTTGTGGTACTCCAAGCCATAGGAATTTCTCTCTGTAACAGAATTGGCGACTTCGCTGGGGAGTTCCTAGTAGTTGTCCTTTGGGGGTTTTCTATCGGCATTCAATGACTTTGAATTTCTCTTGTTCTTTTGTTTCTATGTTGAGTCTGGGGGCATGTTTTCCTGGTAGTGTCTGATTGGTGTTAAGTTTGTCTCAGCTTGTCTATTTGCCTTTATTTTTATGCACCTTTCTTCCTGTACGTGAGTTTTTTACTCATAGTCACATATATACGCAGGTTTCATTGCTATTTCCACGTATACATGCGGGTTGACAGCGAACAATCGCGTATGCCCTTAGTTTTTCCCTTTAGAGGAATATTGATTATTGCTGGGTGAATTTGGATGATTGATGAGTCTCCTTTGATACTGCTAGAGTCTGTATACACCCCTGTTTCTGACCAAAAATGTGTTTTTAGGGTAAATTTTTTTTTTTTTAGAAGAATGTTCTTGTCATTACATTTTCAATTTTTTGATTTGGGATTAGTGCATTAGATTTGTTTTACCTTAGTACTTTGCTTGAGTGCTGCTTGAGTGTGCTTGCAGTGTCTAGGGGTTGTAGAACCATTCTTTTGCTTTAGTATCTCATTTTTATTTCAAAAAAACCAAAAATATTTGATTATCATTATGCATTGCATCTTGTATTTTGCATAGTACTTGCACTAGATTTGCTTTGGAGTATTAGTCAAGATTTCATATAGGAAAGTTTGCATCTATCATTTGAAGAAAATTGTGCATTTCACGTAGTAGCATACCTTGTTTTTCATGGACACAATGCATTTGCATTGATTGTTATGTGTGCATTTTGATTCATGTTGTGTCATAATGCCATTAGTTGCGGCCATATACCTCTTTTGACTAATAAAGGCAATTAAAATCAACGCTTGATTAAAATGAACTACACTATTTTATTTGATAGGGTTCACCAACAAGATTAGGTTTTAGGGTCTTGGAATAGTTCATTGTTAGTAAATTCTCCAAGACCACTAAACAACAACATGTATGTGTCTGTCCAGGTGAGTGTGTGAAACTCCTTGGTATAACCAGTGTTTTTCAGGATCCTCCTCTCAAAAGGGAGTTAAGCACGAGGCAGTGTGAGAGGTTATTGATTGGGATGATCCCTAGTCATAACTGAGTAGCACTGGAGATATTTCCAAGATTGTATTCGTATCTGGGGGCTCTTTCAATAGTTTCGGGCTTTGCTACCCTGCCCATACGATCAATCCTGCCTGCGACTGTCTGCCTGAGCATTGATTATATTGAGGTGACCTTAGTGGCCTTACCTAGGATATCGAGGGGATACTCTGCAGGGGTTATTCTATGGGTGTCCCGGCCAAGTTGGGGTTGAACAGCATAGTTTCTTTAAACGTTGAAGCTGAGGGCCATAATAATTGGTTACGTACCTCCGCTTTTTGTGTATGGGAGTCTCAAGTCTCTCCTAGGTGAGACATACCTGCTTCATTCAGAAGCTCATTTATCCTACCCTTGACTACTTGTGTTTGGATTTAGATTTTATTGGTGTATGCTCTGTGTGCATTAGCTTTCCTAGGGTTTGAATAGCTAGAGAGTATTTTATATTTTTTGAGTCATTGTGGATTCAGGTGCGGTGCCTCACTATTCTCGTCGTTTAGCAGAACTTCCATCTTCTACACTTCCTCCTCCTTTGAGAGAGAGTGATAGATAGTCCAGGTGGACTACTTCGTACATTGATTCACACACGATGGGAGACCATGTTGAAGGTATTCCTGAACCACCTTCTCCCATTCAAGTGGAAGATGGGGAGTTTACTCCTAACTATG
>LPNX010871209.1:39176-68418 GCA_001517045.1 Pseudotsuga menziesii
CGAGCCGTCACACTCAACACTCAACCTCTGCTGCTTGGGTGATTTATACTCCTATGGGTCAGGTATTGTCTTCAGGAGGCATATGTTTACAGCCATCTTCAAATAATATTGTTGAATATAGTGTCGTTATTGAGCTTCTACGGGATGCCATTTTAAATGGCGTTCTCTCTCTTAAGGTACATCTTGATTTAGAGTTAGTAGTGTCATAGCTTAATGGTTTGTACCATGTTAGAGATCTGACATTATTAAGAATATTCTTACGTGTGAGATTATTAGCACGACAATTTGACAACATAACATACATACATATTCCAAGAATTAATAATCAAGTTGCTAACTCATATGCTAACTACGTGTTAGATTGGCATTTGTTTCACACAAAATAAGCTCATCACAAACATAAATTTTTACACATGTAAATAAATAAACCGATCATCATAAAAAAAATTATAAACATCCAAAATGTGGTAATACATAGTGTCATAAAACAAAAACGGGGCTCTCAAGCCACCAAAATATAATACACTGTAGTACAAAATGTATCACTCCCAGGTATCTAAGCCTGTGGAGGAGGAGGGGGGTTGTGATCATGGAATGTCACTACGGCTCTAGCTAGCCATCGAAATAACCGCACCCATGCTCGCGATACACCCACTACCTGGCGTTGCATGGCCTCAGGAAAGTCCTTGACTTGCGCCATGGGTACTCTGTGTGTCAGTCTCATGAATTTGGTATGAATGCTTTGGAACGTCTGCTCCGCATCCACACCTGTGATATCGTCTCCTCTTCCCCTCCATCTATGATGAGGGAAGCCTTCAGGCCATCGAGGGACCACATCTGCATGCATATGGTAGATGTCACTATGTATTGTCACCCAAAAACATGTCTTTTGATTCCACATAATCAGAAAACACAAAAAAATTAAATAGCTCAAAAATTTTAAAAATAGGGTCGAGATTCGTTACCTATGTCACCGTATGCCTATCCTAGTGGTAGTGGCATGTCCGAGTCTCCCCGAAAATCTATCCCTACATAGGGGTATTCATCGACGGAAACTATTTGTCATCGCCACCACGAAAAGAAATCAACTGGATAGGGGTTGGACACCCTAGCTCTACCTAGCCTGTTCATGGAATTCGCCCAACACCATTGGGCTGGATCTTGAACCCCGTGTAAAGGAACGTCAACTCTAGGGCTCAATCCTGGAACACGATTGAAGAAAAACGTGCTCAGTATGCCACTGAAACTAAATTTTTTCACTCTACCCATCTTGCACTCACTGAGCTGGTGTTTCATGTTACCCAATAACACAGTGCTCCAATCGTATATCGTGGGTCTCATGCACTCCACTGCACAGAACATCAGGGGCCGCGAGGCCTGGTGGAGTGAAGCCAAGCCTGCTATCCTTCCTAGTTTCAGTAGGATGGCCTTTAGGCCCAGCACCTGTATGGAGTTAGTTGGGATCTGACTCCCCACCTTCTCCATGTCTAGATAGTAGTACACCGCAATGTACTCATCTATAGTCAAGACACTTTCGGGCCCGCGAGAGCATAGGTTCACCACTTCCCCCTGTCGGGAAAGTCCAGTAATAAAGTATATGTCCTCCACTTCTATGGTGAGGGACATCTCGTCTATCTGGAATGACTCTGAATCTAGATCCCAGTAGTCCACTAACATCTGCAATAGTCCTAGTTTGGCTCTTAAGCCTCCAAGACACCAAAATTTGTAAATCCCACATGCACGTAATGCTTGTTGAGCCATTAGATTTTCCCTTACTGCCTCTTCTACATCATCATGTTCACATTCTCTCCATTCTAAGACCATCCTGTACATAAAATTTAATTTTTGTCCATTAGAATACTTAAAAAACATTGATCGTGGCCGCATACGTGACTGTTTTCCAAACAGTCATGTATGTACGCGACTGTGAGGGAGTTTTCCACGTATATCCAGCCCTATACGCGGAAAAACCCTCGATTTTCACGTGGGTCATGGTGCTTATCTTAGAATGGCCTAGAATGCTAAATACACCATGGAATTTGACAAAATTTGCATCAAAATGAAAGAGTAAAGAATGGGTAAGTACCTAGAAAAAACGGTAGTGGATTCCGTCGGCTGGATCTCCTGGAATTCGCTGTTGAAGTTCTGAGCTCAAATAGGTAAAATTTTGAAATGTTTTATAATGTTTTGAATTTTTTCCTATTTATAGAAATTTTTCAAATTTTTGAAAATTTTTACCCCCTTTCCTATAGTTTGGACTGTTTTTGGACTAATTTATGATGTAGGAGACCTTTTTGAGTGTCGTTTCAATCGTTGGATTGACCCGTTTGTGCCGATTTCAGGTATCATGTATAAACTGGCATATAGGTTAGGTTTCATCACTGTTTGCATTTTGCATGACCTTATGACCATTTCATTATAGCCTTAGGTACCAACCCACTCGATTATGTCATGGAACCTTCTTGTTGTTTTAGAAGTGGCATGATATGAGTGGTAGAGCTTGACCTTACATGGGTAGCCTAGTTAGCGCCTTATTTCCATTTGGTTCCCATGCTGACATTTTGTCCCTTAGGGTGTGGGAGTCTATTGTATAGTATTTCCATGACATTTCACAAGAGTTTCATACTCCTCTTGATATTTTTTTGGCCTATTTCCCTCAGGACTCCCTTATGTCAAGTTGTAATTGCATTATCATGAGCTTTTCCTACCTTATTGAGCCTTACGTCAGCTTCCCTAACATTGATTTTCAGCCATATAGCCTGATCTTGTCTCATGTCTAGCCATGCAGAACCATTTTATATATCCTTTGCAGCTTGATTCCCTATTTTTACCGGGAGGGGATTTTCCCCCAAGTGTCGCTATCCTACACATGTATCCTTGCATTGATCATAGGTATGTTCCACTGCTTGGAACTAGTTTGTTTTCCCATATGACACTCTTCTCCTCCTAGTCTGTAACTATAAAGCCATTTTATTCTTTTTCAATCTTTCTAAATATCTGAAAAAGTCCAAAAAAATAAAAAAAAACAAAAATCCAGACAAGGAAAGATGTTATATTTTGGTAGCTGTCGAGTCATGTCGCCTTCGAACAAAGCATTGTATATCACACCCATTGGTTGGGTTTATAGTTTGACTTTAGGATTTGTACTCGTTTTATCTGAGTTTATCTCCACTGACTGGTTAAGCTTCCAGTCCACATGGAGCCTGTATCGATGCCACCTGTGTCCCAGAGATGTCCCAGTTTTATATATCAAGTCTATACTACCTTTATTTAGTCACCATTCGTCGATATGATCTTGTTTGAAGGAAGTTGAAACCTTAGTCGACCATTCCTCAGTTATCTTGACTTTGCATGTCAGCCATTCCCTTTACAATTACGGGTTTGTGCACCTTATGATCAAGTCCTTCCACATTATACAGCTTTGCTGAGTACCTCATGTTGGATGATGGGGGATTCCTTAATTCCCTCCTTCCAGCGGATTTCATCCCATCGACTTCAGATCATTTATTCTGGGATTGGAATCTAGAGTCATTTTTGAGTGCCTTGAGACTTGCAGTCATCAATGGCAGGTTCTCTCGCCATCGACAGTTTGTGGGAATACATCAATGTCCCCTGATCGATGGATCCTCTCAGGTGTTCAACCTCAACACATTTATTCACACTTGTTAGTTTGCACTCTAGTACCTTGATTCCCATTTTCATTATCGGTGGGTGATCTCGCGTCTGTTAACGGTATACATCAATGACCGATAATCAGACGATGGACTACTATGTTCAACCTCGACACCTCTATTCACATAGTAGGACATGTACTCATAGCGGTTTGTGTAGAAGACCTTCCATATTGGTGGAATCTCCTATATGCTACCTCCTTGATCATGCCAGTGTTCATGAGATTTCAGCTCTCGTGACTTGATTCCAGTATATGTCAGACATTTCCAGCTATTATGGAGATCTTGATCCATTGTATATCTTTAGCCATTATGGAGATCATGATCCTTTGTATATCTTCTTTATGGAGATTCTGATCTATGTATATTGTACATGGCGATTACCACTTATGTGATATCTTGTATCATGCCTATTCATGGCCATTGTACTCTTATGTATCCGGGACTACTAGATGTATTTGCAGTTATGTGCCAAGTTGTATCATTGTAATATGTTGATTGGGTGGCTAGTCTTCCATTTGGGATCATTCATCACTCCACTTCTGGGATGGACTTATAATGTATTTAAGTCATCGCATGACCCCTCTGACCTCACACATTAGGGGGCATCTATTATAGTTGATTTTACCACTCCAGGTGAATCACACTTGTATGGCCTTCCCTTGTCCCTCTGCAGACTCCTTAGACCCCTTGGAACATTTTTTGTCCTTTGATGTTTCCTAGACCATCCCTATAAACATGTGAATATTGATACACGCGACTTTTAAACCCCTAATCGCGTATATATGCGAGTTTGACCCCTAAAACCGCGTACATTGGGATGTGTACAAAATCCAAATCCTTTTGGAGTTTTCCTTGACATGGATCTGACTCACTTGTCTCCTAGCCTTCCATATGCCTTGAGATCGCTCAGATTCGACCTTTCATTACCCCTTTGAAAAGCTATATAAGGAACTGTTTGGATGCATTGAAGGCATAAGAGAATTGAGAGCAAAGAAACTATAGTCCATTGTTGCTGGAACTTGTGCTTGAGTCTGCATCTCTTTGTCCCTTGGAGCACTTTTGTGTTCTTCCCAAGCTTGCCTTTTGCTTGTGAGCTTGCTATCGAGAGATGGAGGATTAAGGTGGTGGAGGCCCAAGTGGGGGATTCAGTTTCTCCGATTCGCAGACGTGCCAACAGAGGTTGTATCCATTGTAATCTCTAATTTTATATTAATAGAAATATCTTTTCCTGTCCAGTAATGTATGTTTGAATGAATATTTTATCCATGGATGATTTCAAACGCTTATACATTGTTGATTATATATGCTAGAATAGATCTAACACCAATATATATAGTATGCTTGTCTTGTTTACTTGTTGTTGAGGAAAGTGATTAATCAATTCAAGTTGAAGTTGGAAAGCTCAACGGGGATCTACTTCAACCGTTCGGAATAAGGTACAAGGTCTGATCCTTTAGTGTTAGATATTTGATTTCTATTGCATATTGGAAAGGATTGATTTCTGGAGTCAAGCTGTCTGTTGTGGTACCCAAAGCCATAGGAATTTATCTCCGTAACAGGGGGTAGGAAGAATGTGAATCAGGAAGGTGAAAAGAAGGTTCAAGTTCTAACACTAAAGGGAAGACTCGACTCAACCGAAGGGGATCTGTTTCATTTTTACACAAGCTTGAAACTGAAGGTAACTATGCTTGGAACATGGTTTCATTTTTATGCAAGCTTGAAACCAAAAGGTAAACTATGCTTAAGGAAACCTACTTCCTTTTTTAAAGAGCTTAAAATAGAAAATGAACTATGCTCAGGAATGGTTTCATTTTTATGCAAGCTTGAAACCAAAAGGTAAACTATGCTTGAGGAGATCTATTTCATTTTTTAACGAGCTTGACATAGAATGGGAACTTTGCTCAAAGGCGTCTGTTTCATTTTTTAACGAGCTTGACATAGAATGGGACTATGCTCGCAACAAGTTCTAAGCCAACATGATGTCCAGAGGTTGGTGGGTTGCCCCCATTACATAAAAGCTAGTGGCTTAGCTCCATTATGATTTTCATAGACTAGAGCCGTGCCCCCCATTTTACCTATGATGGGAAGAAGCTAACTAGAAGAAGAGGAAGGAATCACAAGAACATGCGGCACATTCAGGGCAGTTTGATTACTAGGAGTCATGCGATGGTCATGTGTAACAAAGGAAAGCTGATCAATGGTCACAATCTTCCCACATGGGGAAAATGCATAACTCTAAAGAGTGTGGACACTACGGCTTTCATGGCATACACATAATCGTGTCCAAGGATCAAATTTAAATCTAAAGGACCTTCGACCACCATAGCGTAAATACAGACAGTTTTCCCTCCCATTGTAATAGGACAATAAGGAAGGGTCCCTAAAGGTGCAGTAGGTCTGCGATTAAAAGCCAGTAGCTGATCAGTGGATGGCACATGTTGAGGAGAACCTAAAGCTTGCCAAGAAGTTAAGGATAGAATACTAACAGAATCCTTTTTGTCAACAATAGTGTGAAGTATCCTCCTAGCAGTAACATTCACAACTATCTGGAAAGGAACACTCGAATGAAGATGAGACTATGTTAGGTTACTCCAGTCAAAGGAAATAACTCTAGTACTTGGAGAGGGTTCTGTCGAAAGAGACAAAATTTCCTCTTGTCGGGAACAATCAGAACGAAGCATAAAAAGTTCAGCAGGTTTTGGTTCATTCTCTATTGGAAGAGAAGAACAAACCGAAGATTTGGTCAAAGCGACTACTTCAGTCTTAACACTCTCTGATGAAAGAGCGGGATCGGGTGGAAATGACATCGACTCGACCACTTCACTCTCCAAAGGAAGAGTGGGATCAATTATAGATGAAACCGAATTGATCACTTGGTCAACCAGTGAGGAATAGAGGGATAAATTACTATCACTTGTTGATGATCAGTAATATTTTCCAACCAATGCGAAGCTTCATCCATGCTTGGACAAAGAAAAGTATGATGCATAGCCTTGCATATCAAACAAGGATACAAGGCTTTACCCTTACGACCTGTTACCAATAGGTCACTGGTTGAGGGAGTATCGTCAACATGATGATAAGAGGTTGATGACACAGATGGTTTGGACCTTTTAGACCACTCTTCTTGTACACGGGAGAGACTGGGAAACTCCTTAAGAAGGTGGTCCCCTTTGCAAATCTTATAAGGGAACTTGGGTTTTCTGAGTGTTCTCTTAGAATGAGCACCATCAAGAGCAGATGGTTGTTTCTTTTTCTCTTTCTTATCCTTCTTCTTTTTATCCTTCCCTTTTTTCTTCTTCTTATCAACATGACTACTAACCATAAAGCTTTGGTCAAGCGAAGAAGAAGAAAGGGATGAAGCAACAACCGACGAAGAAGGAGAGGGATTAGGTTGAGGCCGATCCTCTTCTAGAGGAGAGGTGACATTTGAGACATTATGTGTAATAGGAATTACCAAATTAAACAGCTAGACCAACAATCCTATAGTTAATCCAAGAAGATTTATAGTTTTTATAACGAATGGCGGAGACTGTGTTGTATTGGGAGAAGATGTTCTCGACGTTTCGGTTCTCAATATAGGACCATCCTCAGGAGTTGATTTAGTCTCCTGAGGATGGTCCTATATTGAGGACCAAAACGTCGAGAACATCTTCTCCCAATACAACACAGTCTCCACCATTCGTTATAAAAATTGTACACTGTGTAATAATGAACAAGATTTATAGTGGCAATAAATGGAGGACCAATACCTTCACTTGGAGGGAAAACAAAAGGTATACCTTGGAAAGGGAACTCTTGAGTGTAGTCCCAGATGGGGATGCCATCTTTAAACTCTCTATAAACCCCCTAACTACCATGCACAAGCAAGTACTACTCAAACTAAAAGCAACAAGAAAACATGTGAAAGGAGTGGATAAGAGTCAGGAACCTCATAGGATTATCAAGACTTTACAAGCTTCACCCGTAAAGCCAAGACAACCAAAAGGTTAACTCAGATGGTTTGAGGATTCCTAAAAAGGGTCTCCCAATATATGCTAGGTATGTGGGAGCTAAAATTGATAGTATTATTGTCTAATGCATAACTGTTCACAAGGGGCCTTCCGATATACAATCCAGTACGTGAAGTACCTTTCTATATAACTCAAGGGTATGTGAAAGGCCGTTTGAAATACCAATGGTATGTGGAAGAACCACGTGAGTCTCGGGATGTAGTGCAGACAAAGTAAGGACAGATCCTACGTTTTACGACGCCTGAACACGTCACTAACGTATCACTCAAATTACTAAAAGTTTTAACCTAGTACTACCGTTAATTTTATCTTGTGCATTTAGGTGGAACCATGGAGTGAAAACTTGAAATTAAAGAAGATGCACACTGATCTATATGATAATGCAAGTTTTCCTCTTCAATGAAATTCTACCTGAGAGAGGGAGAGAGATTTACTTTTCTTCCAAAAAAATGCACAACCAAATGCAAATGCAATTATATCTTTTCAAACGAAAAGTGAGATATCAATGCACCCCAAACAATCTTCAAAGCAAATAAAAAAGAGATCTAGAGAACATCAAACATAAATAAACCAAAAATGTTTCCTAACTTTTCATGCTTGAAAAAGATGCATAAAAACTTAATGGAAATATGATTTCACTAACGTTTCCAAACAAAACTAACTCTAAAGCACGCAAAGATGAAAACAGATATTTCTTTTTAATGAAAGTAGGATCTAGAATTTCAAACAATCATGCATGAAACAAGAAGAAAATATTTCAACAATGCTCACGAATAAAGTAAAGGAGAGACAAAACTAAAACTTCTCTTTGAAACACACAAGGAAACGAAGAACCAATCTTTCCTACCAAGCACTGAAAAAATCAGCATGCAAAAGGAAACAAGAATCACCCCAAGCAAAGAAAGACTCAAAACAACATGGATCACTCACACATTCCAAGTCCAAAAAAAACCAAAGCATACACAAGAAAATGAAATGTATATTTCCAATTCCAATGAATAATATCTACAGAAAAGAGCAAGAGGTTTCAAGCAAAGAAAATAATCTAAAATCCAATGCAAGAAACATAAACTATCTTTGCATGCAGAAAGAATGCAACAATCAAAACAACTGCAGACTATACGATTCATTTTCATCAAAAAGTAAGCCAAAAACACACACAAATCAAAATACAATGTCTAGAACAGGGCCTACCTGGCACCGCACAGATGAAGTTGCTGACAGGCGGTTTTGAGGCAAAACCGCTTCTTGCTGATTGGATTTAGGCGATGGCACTGCTTATGGCTAACTGGACTCAGGCGGTGGCACCACTTATGGCTAACTAGACTCAAGCGGTGGCACCGCTTCTTGCCAAAGGCACATGCGCGGTTCTCAGTAATCACCCAGAACAGTAGGAGACCAAAAAATCAAGTTAGAAATGCCAAAAATCTCATAAAAACTAATGAATCAACCACAAAACAGAGCACAAAAAGTTAAGGTGGCTCATATCTGAAGAGAACTAAAGATTTCAAACCAAAACTTTCAGTAGATCAGATGTAGATCTGACTGCAAATTTAGGAGGCTGGAGCTTGGATTCAGACAAGAGCAATTCAGAAACCGAGGAAGAACAAGACGGATCTATCCCTAGCAGAGTTGCCAGATTTGTTGTCAAGAATATTGCATCTTCTACGAACAAAATCTATTCCTCTAGTCCGAATGGTTCAAATCAAGAACAAATAAGTGAATGACAAAGGGTGAAAACCTTCCCTGAATGTTGTAAACACCTGGAATAATGCTTTGATGATGAACCTATGCACCTGCAAAACATGTCAAACAAACAAGAACATTAAAGCTACCAGAACATTATTTACACATTCATAATAGTGACTAAGGAATCCAGTAACATATACATGCGAGATCAGTACAACAGATTTGTGGAACAGAAATCAACTTTGCATTAAGAAATCAATGAAGAAGCTTACAACCATTGCCTTAGTGTTGAAGAACTCCTCCACAAGACAAACAACTCATCCCCGATAGCTCCAACTTGCTCTCTTGTGCTCTCCAATGGATTGGGCTAGGTAGTCAATTCAATAGCATAACATTACCATTTAGTTCTCTCCCCTCAACTATGGATATGAGCTTGTATTTATAGGGCTCAATGTATAGGGATAGTTGAGAGAATTATGGGTGAGGTGGCCATAAGGTCCTACCAAGAGGGATCTTGAGCTCAACCAACCCAGATTGATAGGGATAAGGGAGGACATGACGCTTATGTTCTAGAAGCCTCGAGAATCTTATCTTTTTCCATTTTTACCAAGGGTATCGCTTTTACACCCTTATGACAGAGCGGCTTAGGTGAGAACTGTTTCAAGAACAAAGCACATCTGCGGTGACACCACTTTTGTATAACAGGACTCAAGTGGTGCTGAACAAGGTATTGCTCATCAGCTAAAGGGAAAGGGCGGTGCTAGGTTTTTTCACGTAGAATTAACATCTAGAGCAAGTTTCCACTCCAAGTTTTGGATTTAGGGAAAACATAGGTGTTAAGGGTCTCATCACATGTTGGTGACAGGATTTGGGTATAACAAGGATTCACTTTTCCCATGTGTACCCATCCCTATACGCGACCTGATAATTTTTCATCCACGTGGGATGAATAACCTAGTTTCCATGGAAAAAAAACTAAAAAATGCACCATTAAAAATTGAAATAAAAACCATGAATTGAAAGGGAGTGAAGAGAGTAATTACTTGATCCAGACCGTTGTCAATTTCATGGCTTGTAGCTCCTAGAATCCAACTTTAAATTTTCAGGTTCTAAAGAGCTCCAAAAGAACTATTAGAGGTAAAAAACCAAATGATATTGTAGATAGTGAATTTTTTACTATTTATTAAAAATGTTTACCCACTTTTCTATCGTTTAGACTCTCCATTTATTATTTGCAACTGTTTTGGACTAATATTTATATGCAAGGTTGCTTTTTAATGCAGTTTTGCCGAGCCTTAGTGTATTTTGACCATTTCCAAGCTTGTTCACACCTATGATCGGTATAAATATTAATTGACATATATGATAGGATCACGTTCCCTTTGCATTATTGCATCGTCCTATGACCATGTCACATTAACCATAGGTATGAACCCACTTCTTAATGACACTAAACCTTCCCATTTCTTCTACATGTGTCATTATGTAGGTGGTATATCTTTCCCAGTCATGGGTACCCTAGTTAGAACCTGTTTTTCCATTTGGTTCCCATGTTAGTCTCCTCCTTAGGTTTTGGAGTCCCTTATAGTCACGCCATGACTTTGAATTGAAACCACATGTTTTTTCTTATCTCTTATGCTTGTTATCTCCCTTTGGGTCTCCATATGTATATCAAGTTGTAAATACATTGTGTGTGTTCGCTTTCCTTATAGAGATTAATACCAACTCTCTGCTTCAATATTATAAACCAGATTGCATGAAATTGTATCAATTCTAGCCAAGTGGAGCATATTATTTATCTTTTGCAACTTGATCACCCCTCACCCGAAAGGAAACAATACCTCGAGTGTCCTTATCTTGCATGTGTTTCCTTGCATTGAGAATAGGTATGATCCACTGCTTGGAACTAGTTTTCTTGACCACGACATTTGTTTCCTCTTTGTTGTACTATAAGAATATTTTATTTTTTTCAAGCTTTATAATATGAAAGAGACAAGAAAACATCAAAATATGGATGGGAAATGATATTACCTTATGTTGGAAACTGCTATGTTTCCTTCAAACAAAGCACAATATATGAGTCCATCCATCAGGGGTTGGGTTTCTAATATGACCTTAGGAGCTATACTCGTTATTTAGATATTTATCCATCGACTTGTTAAAATTTCATTCCCTATGGAGCTTTTATTGATTCCTCCTGTGTCACGGAGTTTTCCCAATTTTCACATTTGAGTCTATGTTGCGTACTATGTATCCATTTTCCTCATGCTCTTGTTTGAAGGAAGTCTAGCATGATTCGACCATTCCTCAGCTATCGTAACTCTACATGTCAGTCATTCTTGGTACATTATAGTGTTGTGGTCCTACCTAGAACTCTGGGCCCAATTTCATAATTGATAAGTAACATTGAACTCAACAGATGACATCTCATTGTTGGTCACTCGATGAGTGGTTTCCCTTATGTTCTACAAAAATAAATTTATTCACACAATGGGATTTGTGCCATGTCTTGGATTCCATTTGACCTTATTGCTCGTTTCCTCCCCTATATTTCTAGTATTCACATTGGTGACTATTCAAAGTGTCTCTTTTGCATACTACTTGCATATGGTATGTGCAAGAGACGCACATGGTTATTGGTTTGTATGCATATTATTTGTTCAAGTTCTTCCAAACAATCTATCCTTGTTTTGTACCTCGTGTTGGTTGATGGGCGATGCCTTAATTCTCTCCTTCTAGTGGATTCCATTCCATCGAATTCATATCATTTATTTTGGAATCGATATCTAGATTCAGCTGAGTGCCTTGATACTCGCATCCATCAATGGTAGGTTCTCTCGCCATCAACATATTGGGAATACATCAATGTCTCATGATCGATGGATAGTTCAAGTGATAAACCTAAAATCCTTTATTCGCACTTGTTGATTGCACTCAGTTCCTTGACACCCATTTTCATCATTGGTGGGTTATCTCACATGTGTTAATAGTATACATCAATGACTAATAATTAGATGATGTCTCATCATGTTCGACCTCAACATCTTTATTCACATGATTGCACAGTTACCATTGATGGTTTGTGTAGAAGACCTGATATTATGGTGGCATTACATATATGCTACTGCCTTGATCGTGACAGTACCTATGGGATTCAAGTTCTCATACCATATTAGTGTACCTTATCATGCACTAGATATCTTCATTTAGTATGGAGATCAAAATCCACTATGTATTGTACATGGTTGTCACCACTTATGACATATGTCCATTATGCCTATTCATGTCCATTGTACTTATATGTATCCAGGATTTCTATATGTATTCCAAATCTACAGTCATGTATAGAGAGTTATCCTTTTATTATGTTGACAAGTGGCTAGTCCTTCTAGCTAGGTCTTCACTACTCCGGTTCTAGGATTGTTATAATGTATTTCGACCATCGTGTACCCCTATGACCTCACACAATAGGGAGCATCTGTTATACCGTGATTTGCCATACCTTATGTATCATGCCTTGATGTCCTTCCCTTGTCCTTATGTATACTCATTATACGCTCCTTACTCAATATAGCCCCAATGCTTTAGTATAACCCTTAAAAAGACACTTGTAACGATACACATGGGTAAACATCTATGCAACTTACACCATTATAGCCTTTGTACATCGGGTTTTGTGCTCAAAACAAAAAATATTTGGAGTTTTCATCATCAATTAATGTATAACTTGATCCTTGGCCTTCCATTTGCCTAGAAACACTCTGATTCGGTTGTCGATTTCCCATTTGAGGGATATGTATTGAGCCAATGTGAAACATTCAAGGAAAAGAAACTTTGAGAGTAAGGAAACTATAGCGAAATTTTCCCCATTTCCATATGCTTGACTCTGCATCCCTTTATCCTTGTTGATAGAAATCTTTATGTTCATCTCCCAAGCTTTCCATTATCTTTGGGAGCTTGCCTTGTTTTGGAGGATTGAAGTGGTGGGGGCTCAAGCGGAGGAACTTGGTTTCCCGGTTTCGACGAGTTACCGATAGAGGTTGTCACATTGTACTTTTGTTTGAATTATAGAAATACTATTTTCTCATCCAATCTCATGCACAAATGTTATACATATTCCTATGGTTACATTTTATTAATACATGTTTAAACGGATTATGCTAGTGTAGGTGCTAACATTTCATGAATACACTATATTCTTGGATATATTTGTGGTTGAGGACAAATTATAGGTTTTGGGCATTTGATTGAAAGCTCAACAACGGACTTCTTTGAACTTTTGGCTGAGGTACATACATTTCTTTTTGTTGTTAGCAATTACTTTCATATGGGATATTTGGGATTAGAGTCTATTTCTAGTGTCATCCTCTCTCTTGTGGTCCACCCCAAGGCATAGGAAGATTTTCTCCATAACAATAATATAGGATGATTATATGGAAATGGCAATGGACTAATATAACATGAGTTTTCTCTAGATTTTTTTAACCTTGTAAGGCATATATTTGTCTTTAACAATTTCCGAAACCATTCAAGTTTACTTCACATTCTTTAACAATTTCTGAAACCTTCCATTTCGTACCAGTGGCTAACTGTACAAGCCAAAGTTATCATGATTTACTTTTCCTAACTTGCATAAATCAACAATCTTAGGTGCAACATAGCTCTGACAAGCACTGAGATCAATAAGTATTGAAACAGAGGTGTTCAAGATCTTACCTTGGATCTCAACGATGGTAGCTTGATGGTCCGCACGTCGGCCATCTAATGTTGCATAGATTCGTGGGGTTCCCGCTACATCCTCAATGTTAGGTTCTTCTTACAGGTTATGCAAGACTCCATTGTTCTTATTCTTACAATCTCGGGCATAATGCGTCCCATTACATTTCCAGCACTTGATCGCTAAAGGGGTAGCATTGGCTCCACTTTCCACTTGCTTATTACCATTAGGAGATGGTACATAAGGTTTCGTACCTAGTTTATTAAAGTTCCTGTTTGCTTGGAAGCTGTTATTTTGCTTTCTATAAGGCTGCAGATTTGAACTAGGCTTGCGGTTATCAGAAACGTTTCTATACTTTTCTCTGTTTTGGTTCAGGTTTTCTTGCTGTAACTGCCCATGCTCATAACAGAGTCTGGCCTTGTGTAGTGTAGTATCCAGCATCTTTGGCATGTTGAATTCAATCCTGTCCCGAAAACTAGGAGGAAGAAATCCTAGGAACTGCTAGATCTGCACCTTCTCTTCTTTGATATATGGTACATAATGCAGCAGATCTAGAAATCTGTTTATAAATGCATCCATAGTCATGCACCCCATGCGCAATTCATGGAACTCTTTTACCTTATGTTCAAAGAACCTTTCTGACATGTATTTTTCTTGGAAAATATTTCGGAAGTTTTCCCAGCTTATTTCTCGCAGCTCATCTTTTTTGGTGTGCTTTAAATCTCACCACCATATTGTTGCCTTACCATTTAGGTTGTAGATGGAAAGCCTAGCCTGCATCACACTTGAATAGTTATGCACCTGGAAATACTTACTCATTCCCAGCAACCATTCTTCATCATTTTCTCCCATATTTAATTCACCTTCATAGGTCAAGGCTCTTATTTTTCGAAACTCTCCCTAAAGACTGTCATCACTTCTTTTCTTCTTTCTCCGTGGAGAGAGTGATTCATCAATAGCAGGATTGTGATGATCTCATTTTGTTGCTTTAGGGGTACCTTCTTTTTCTGCTTCTCTTGGGTTGCTGGCCCGTTCATGTTACGGTTCTCTTTTGGATCTGTTGGTGGACTGGGTAGGTTTACCTTGCAAGCTCCCTGTTGTCATGTTACGTAATAATCCTTCATATATAGCTTGTTGTTCCTTTCTTTCATTTAGACTATCTTCTCTGAAACTCTTCAGTTCAGCTTGAAGGCTATGCAAAGTTTTCAGTACATCAGAGTTTAGCTCAACCACCAAGTTCACTTCCGGAGTGGGGGTGGTCATTTCTTCTTGCCGGCTATTTTCTCTCTCAGTGTTCATAAACTGAACAACGCTATAAAAAATTTTCCTGTAACACAAAAAATTTTAATAGCAGCAAAAATTTATGTTAGTAACAAAATTTACTTATCATACTTTACTTTCTATGCGTGAATGCCTCGTGTGCTCATAAGTCTCTCGGTATTGAAATTGGGCTCTAATACCACTTGTAATGTCCCCAAAAATTGAAAAAAATAAAATAAAATTATAGGCTAGTAGAAAACTACCCAAAAAGGATCATTATTACTCCTGCGGAATTACATGTGCTACTTAACTTTCGATCCCTTCAGAAACTGCTCATATTGTGTTGTTAATCTCTTATTTGTTTAGTGATTATTTATTCATTTACTTCTTATGTCTTAATTGTGTTATTTAAACTAATTGTACCTCTTAGTTATTGCTTTCGGTGAGTTAGTGAATTGTATAGTTCATTGATTTACTTCTGCACATGTGTACTTCTGTTTATTAAGTATAACTAACTTAACTTTGTTGATGGGAATAAAGTGGTGGAGTGGTGGGACTCGTTCTCCCATGACGATCTGAGAGGTAAGGTATTTCTTGGTTACACAGACTTACTTAGTTCAATTGAACTAAGGCACCTTTCTCTTTTATTTACGCAGTTAATTAATTACAACGGGATTAGATGTACAGTGTGTTGACAGCCTTGGTCGTCGATAACCTACTACTAGTTATTACGTTGCCTATTGACTTGGTTTTTTTCAAACTTGGTAAGTGTTGTTATTGTCAATTTATCCATTATGGCTAAATTTCCTGTACATTGATTATTCTTCATTATGGTCTTAAATTCGTCACTTTTAGTTGTCATTAATATCTTTTCGTGCTATGTATATTCTTACTATAAATTCTTTTTAACATTTCCTATGTTCTTTTATTTGGAAGGTTATTTATTGGTTTGAGATAAGAGCTTTGGATTCGATAATCCGAGAGATTTACATGGCATATTTTGTATGCCATGGTGCTTAAGCCTAAATGCCTAAATACTATGGTATCAAAACCTAAGCTCTAAATCTATGTACTAAACCTTATCTACATTCCTAAGCAAAGGTCTTAAACTTGAATTAGAGCAACCTATGACTAATTATTAAGGTAATACTAACATCGTGCAAGCCTTGAAACATGATAACGTTGATGTTTAACGTTTGGGGTGGCATAGTATATAGTATGAACCATATATTACAAGGTTTAAGCGATGGTATGAAGGGTGGTGACATTTGATACATTATAGCAAATCGTGACTATAGGAGTGGGTTTGTTGAAATAATAATGGACTCAAGCCTGGTGCATTTAATGCTCTTCGTGAATTGTGACAGCCTTCCCTTAGGCTTGGCTCACGATAGCTGTGCAATGTATTTGTCATTTGGGGGTTTCGTTGTTTGGTTTTGCGCAATGATATGGCCATGGAGGAAACCTACAGCTTGTGAAGGTAAGCCCACGTGAATGTATAAGCCTGCACCTTAGTTTGGTGTATGGTTTGTTAAGCTGGCATACTCCTCATCCTCATTTGGTTGTTGCTTGTAGGTGCCGAAAGGGATGGAGGGCAGCGTGGCTATGACACCATTAGCTCCAAGCATTACCATCATGACCATGGTAAGCCTCCTAATCAAGATTATGCTTGTTAACCTTCAATCCTGTGGCAGAGCTACGTTTTCACCTGGTTGTTTAGGTTGGGGTTTGATGCTATAGTGAAATCGATTTATCCTTCAGGCTTGAATACAAACTTGGTTTATTTTTTTAATGTTGAAGCATTATGCTATGACTTGTTGCTTGGCCATTCGGCTCTGTGTAATCTTATTTTGGTTATGTAACTCATTGCAGTTTTTGGTTTTGGGCTTTTAAATACATGGGTTGCACCATTGTAAGCAATGGTGCCATAGCCCATTGGCACCCTGTGTAAAACCTTGTCTCGGCCTTCAATGGAAACTGTGTACAGACATTTGGGAATGCAGTGTAAATATATGTATGGTTTTGATAATATGTAATGCTTAAACTTGATATGTGGTGTATGCGATTTTACTCCTGCATTTTTATCAGACACTATTTTTAAAAGAGTTGGGGTTTTTAATGGATAGAGGCATACGCCTTACCGGATGCTTTGTGCGTAAATGCTATTGGTTTGTTTGGTTGAGAAATAATTCTATATCTTGACAACGTGAGAAAAATGCCATGTCGTCAATGGCATGAGACTTCCCACAATGCTATGATAGCTTTTATTTAAATTGTTTATGGTATTTGTTTTGTGTGTATTATGGCATTTAGAGTAGAAAGATGTAGACAGCGTGGGTATAGGCCATGCTGTCAATGGCATGTGCCTTCCCATAGATTGTGATGGTGTAGCGTAGGGTTTAGAATGGCAGTGACTATGTATTGTATTTAAAATATTACTTGTTCAATGCCATGACTGATGTGAGTACTCGGGTCTTAGTGGTTTTCGTGGTGGTTGGGGTATGTAGACCCACGATGGCATTCGTTATTCTTAATGTAATTTGGACTGTGTAAATATTTTAAAGGGTTTAATTAAAAACCACATCCTGCATATGAATTCGTATAGCATGGCCAGTGTGAGAACAATTATAGGATTTGGTTATTGTAGGTATAAATAATATGTATGGGTTATTTATTAGACATTTCCTTGGGTCTTGACATCCATGGGAATCCATGTCGCGACCTCTGTTGGAAACGATGTTTTTAATGTAATGTAATGTATTTTGATGAATATCACAAGCTAGGCTTGCATTCCCACGGGATTTGATTCCTGCTTCTGTTGTAATAAATGGATTTATGTTATCATGTTGAATTATGTAACTTGGTTTATAGTTATGTCAAGATGGATATTATATGGATTTTTAAAGATATAATGCATGTGCTTTATGGTATTTTAAGGTAGATGTTAAGACTGTAGATTTTATGGAAGATTCTTGATAAGGACCACATGAATGAACATGATATCCCTCTGTTTAAATTTAATATGGATTTCGTTTATGTGAGTATTTAAAATGTAATTTGTTATATGATTACAAACCTTGAAAGGTCTTAGATGGATTATTTAATTTTGGAAATGAATGCATATATAGATTTTTATAGGGATTTATGCCTGATAGTTTATTTATATGTATATATAGTTATCTTATAAAAGAATAGCTTTAGTTGTAAGTAATACCCTAGGGTATCTATATAGCATTTTTATTTCTTTAAACTTATTCCTATGGTTAAATCTACTATCATTTGAAACTCACGTCTTTATTGAAAAATGTAATATGTCAGTAGAGATATAATGATAGGTGAACAATTAAATAGCAGATCTAGATTTACCTAGTCTAGAGTATAAATTTCTGAATATGAAATGAATACATAACACAAATTTTAAAGATGGGAACCTAGCTATAAATAGCCTATGATAATATTTCTGATCCTAGGAATATTGAAGAGAGATAAAGACCCTAGCAAAATCTAGACAGAACATCAAATACCTACGGTTAGTAAAATGTATAGAATCTTTTACATAAAGCATCCTGCATTTACCCTAGAACTGAACTTTGACATACTAAGAATTTGTACTTGTAATTTATCTTCCTAAATCTCCTTTAATGGCTGAACCTGCACACTTTTCAAATAATTAGCATTATCAATTTAAGACAGATTTGACCTCTTATTTTGATGACCAAATCACTTGGGAACTACCATGTTCCTCCGAACCATGACCCGGAACCGTTCTTGGTTCTAATCCGGATCCCCCCGAGCTGGACTCCAACATGCAAGTAGCTTAGAGCTCCTAAGGTAGGGTTTCCTATCTGGTATTCAAATTCTGAATTAGTCCTCTTTTCCTTGCAGGAGAAAATTCTCGAAGAAAACACTTGAGAGCAAAAACAAGCAAAATAATAATTTTTCAAGAGAAAAATCAAAACCCCAAGCCTTTGCTTGGCTTGAGTCTTTATAGGCAAACTTTTCAGTCAAAGGGGTAGTTAAATCAAGAAATCATTTTTTTTTTAATTTAACCCTTTTTAATTTACTGGGGTAATTTCCAATTCTTAGCCTAAGAACTTTTAACTAGTTCCTAGTTAGTCTTTCATAGTTATTTCACTATTTATTAAATAATAAATAGTAATTAGTGGAGCTTCCCTTCTTTTTTTATTTAATTATATAATTAATCATAATTAATTATTTATACATACTATGTATAAAATACATAGTATTAAAATACTTGTTAACATCTGTCTTCGGGCGTCATGTATCATGATCCCTAGACTTAACGACACTTCCTTATGAAGGTCAAGTAGATAGATGGCTTAGGTCTAATAAGCTAGGCAACTCTAAACATCCTTGCATGTTGGATTTCCCTCGTATAACATGGTAGCTCTTCAATACTTTGATGAGAATACATAAATTCAAAATTTCATTTAATCACTTATAAATAAGTATGATGATGATCAATATTTTTCTCGAGTCGTCTTCACTCAGAAGTTATTAAATTCTTTTCAGTAACCCCTAGCTCTTACCAGAGCCCATACTCAATTCCTATAGCAGGGAGTTACAAACACAGTGCAATTCCAGAGTGTTCGCTCAACACTAAATGCTAGGATGTACTTGTACGATACACTTAGGGATACAATGGCCAAAGATCCGATGCTCCAGAGCTTATGCTCAACATCAACATGAAATGCTCTAGGGCTTATGCCCAACATTTCCAATTATAATTTTATGTGTTGTAGAGCTTTATGCTCAACACAAATGTAAGTTCTCATGTGCTCCAGAGCCTCTCGCTCAACACAAAACATCTCATTGATCATGCGCTTCAGGTTCCACGCCCAACACAAACATTTCATCAATCATGTGCCTCAAGGTCCACGCCCAACACAAAACATATATATACCTATATATCATCAACAATTGGCTTATGCCCAATATAAAAAACAAATCATCATGTTCCTATGCAGTGGGGTCTTTGGCCCAATGTAAAATAAAACATCAATATAATCATCATGGTCAATAGGCTCATGCCTATAAATGGTAGGTCAAAAATTCGGGATATTACATCATGATTCTAATGCACAAGTTGATGAAACAGAAGATGAGATAGTTGATGATATTGTTAATGGAATGGATAAATTGAGTATCATTGATAATGCACTACCTGCTCTTAGAGAAGAAACATAGAAAACATCACAACAGGAAGTTCATAGATCGATAAGGAATAAGACATTTCCTAAAAGGTATGATGATTTTGTAACATTAGATTGTGAATTAAACTTTCATACATTTGATGAACCTGCATCTTTTCAAGAAGTAGCAAATAGTGATGTATGGAAAAGTGCAATGCAAAAAGAATATGATTCTCTCATAAAAAAAGAACTTGGAGGTTGGTGAATCCTCCAATTGGAACCAGACTGATTGGATACAAGTGGATATATAAGAATAAGTGTAAAGTAGATGGGTTACTTGACAAACACAAAGTGAAACTTGTAGCAAAAGGGTATGCACAGAAAAAAGGTGTTGATTACACAGAAACATTTGCTCTTAGAGCTAAATGGGGCACCATTCGAACTTTGTTTTCATTAGCGGCACAAAAAGGATGGTAGATACATCATATGGATGTTAAAACTGTCTTTTTGAATGGATACTTGAAAGAAGATGTGTATATGGATCAGCCTAAAGGCTTTGCTATCAAAGGTCAAGAACAGAAGGTATGCAAATTGGTTAAATCTTTATATGGTTTGAAGCAAGCAACCCAAGTTTGGTATGAAAAGTTAATTGAACATCTCAAATTGAATTATAAGCACTTCAATCTAGATGATGCAACTTTATTTGTCAAGAAAGTTGGAAGATAGGTTGTATATCTAGTTGTCTATGTGGATGATTTGCTTATCATGGAAAATAATGATGATTATATAGTATCTATCAAAAGAGAGTTGAAAAAGGTTTTTGATATGACAGATTTGGGATTATTACATTATTATTTAGGAATTGAAGTAGATCAAAAACCAAAGCACATTTTCATTTCTCAGAAAAAATATGTTGGAGTGTTACTAAACAAATTTGGTATGCATGATTGTAATTCTGTTTCAACACCAATGGAGCATAATCTAAAGCTTACTTCAAATGAAGGTAGCACATTTAAAGATCCAACAAAGTATAGGCAGCTTGTTGGAAGTTTAATTTATCTTACTACTACTCGTCCTAACATAACTTTTGTTGTAGGAATACTTTCCATGTTTATGCATCATCCCTGTGAAGGTCATTGGAATGCAGCAAAGCGAGTACTCAAATATTTAAAAGGCACTCAATCTTATGGCATCAAATATTATAAAGTTTCAAACTTTCATCTCACTCGTTATTCAGATTCATATTTTGATGGAGATAAAGAGCATGGGGTCTCTACTTCAGGTTATTTGATGAACTTTGGATCAGCAGCTATCACATGGAGATCATGAAAACAATCTGTTCCTGTTGATTCTACAAATGAAAACGAATATGTTGCAGCAGCTCAAGCCACAAAAAAATCATTTGGCTTCGTAAAATACTTGAAGACTTGGAGGAGAAACAAATGACTTCAACGCCTCTCTTTGTGGACAACACTTCTGCAATTTACTTGGCCAAGAATCCAAAATTCCATGATCGAACCAAACATATCAACACCAAATATCACTTGATTCAACATCACGTTGAGGCCAAAACCATTCATCTGACACATTGTCCTACTTCTGAGCGAATTGCAGATATCTTTACTAAAGCATTGGGCCGTGAAAAGTTTGAAATATTTAGAATGCAGCTTGGCATGTTAGATGTCTCTTCGGATTAAGGGAGAATGCTGAATAATCCTTCAGGATTACATTGTAAATAATATTTCAGTTATTAGTTATTAAATTCTAGTTAATAATCTTATTATCTAACTGCGGATTTGATATCCTTTATATGTAACACTCCTCTATGTAATAAGATATTGATTTGTTAAGGTTCTTCACGGCGTGTGTCAAAAAGCAAAGCAAATTATTTAAAAATGAGGAAAGAAATCTTGCACAAGAGTTTGCGGTAAGTCCATGCATTGGTTCTCTATATATAGCACTTCATTCTCACTTCGACAAGAAGAGTAACAGTAATATGATTATTCCTAACTTAGCACTGCGATGACAAATTGGCTGACAGTGCATTTAATGTCAATCTGAAAGATATCGAGATGGCTTGTCCATTGAATTGCGGTAGAAACAAAGGTGAGGCAAAGGCCGCTCAACCGTCCTCGTTAATAAGCTGGATGGAATGAGACGTCATTGTTATTGCAGACAAAAAGCCATTGTTGTCTTGAAAGAACGACGGTATGGATTAAATAGCGACCAACGGTCATGTCATGGAGTGAAAGGCAGTGGTGGTCCACGAGCCAAGACCATCGCGCATGTTCAATATCAAATAAAGACACAACCTAAAAGACAAAGGCATGTGATCAGTCTCAACTCTCAATTGCTTATCGAAATATGCGGTGTGCATTGCTAGAATTGAGCAGAAGCCTCACATTCATGTGGGGTGTTGGCCCCCTGCTACTGCTTCATGTTTAGCGGAAGCAGACACGAGTCTTGTAGTTCTCACTGTTGATAGCGTAATTGGAGCGCAGATTCTCTTTTATTGGTGTACACTATTGTGTTACAGAAAGAGTTTGAGAGATAGAGGTCAAGTGCTATTTGAGAAAATATCCCCCGACTGCGACATGAGTTGAGATGGATCATAATCTAAACACCACATACGACATGACACGAGGCAACAAAGCTGTCGAGATAAAGAATATAAACAATCTCGTGGTATAGGCATGAATGCAAGAAATTAGCTTCAATTAGTACTAGTATATTATAATTGATATTGTGGATGCCTTGAGCCACACTTTTTGGTTGCATACACTACAGTGGTGTTTGTCATGTTACATGAGCAAGAACTTAATATCCACAACCTTTCTCCCTTTGGGGTTCAGTACCTTTTGCCATGAGAGCAACAACTTGTTATGGCATCAAATAGTCGCGCATTTGATTCTTTCATGGTGGGCCAACGTTATTAGAAGTGAATATGATCATTGTTTATATTTTAAAAAGTTAAATGACATATTCATTATCTTAGTGTTGTATGTTGATGATATGCTTATTGTGAGTAAAAACATGGTCAACATTAATAGGTTGAAGGGTCATATGGCTAGAATTTTTGATATGAAGGATTTTGGAGCTGCAAAAAAATTCTTGGGTATTGAAATCATAGAGACATAAGAAATGGTAAGCTTAGTTTTTCACGGGAGTATGTTGAGAAAATACTTGTAAGGTTCGAAATGAATAAGGAAAAATATGTTCTTTTATCTTCTCATTTTAATCTTTCTTCACGTTTATGTCCCAGTAGTGTTGAAGAAAAGGATTATATGTTTAATGTACCATATGTCAATGTAGTAGGATGTTTAATGATGCAATGGTGTGTACTTGACCTGATATTTCAGGTGCAGTGGTTGTCGTTGGTAAATACATGGCAAATCTGGGAATAGAACATTGGAATGCAATGAAATGGGTGCTTCAGTACCTAAGAGGCACAAGTGACTATTGTATCACTTTTATCAATAATAGTGATTATGTATGTGGTTTTGTTGATTTGGATTTCGCAGGTGATTTGGACAAGAGAATGTCTACTTCATGTTATGTCTTTACTCGTCCAGGTGGAGCTATAAGTTGGATGTTGAAGCTTTAGGAAACTGTTGCTTTATCCACTACAGATCCTGAACACATTGTTGCCTCACATGCTTGCAAAGAGACGATTTGGATGAGAGGTCTGCTTAGAGAAATTGGAAGGTTGCACAATAGTGTGCCTGTTTTCTGTGGTAGTCAAAGTGCTATACATTTGGCTACAATTCTTTTTTATCATAGTAAGACTAAACATATTGATGTAAAATATCATTTTGTAAGACAAGTCATTGGTGAAGGTGGAGTAGATCTTAAAAATGTTCATACTCAAGAAAATTGTGCAAATATGTTTGCAAATGAGTATTGTTAGGTGTGTAATTTCTTTTGGTTTCAAAACAGAGGTGATAAATAAACTTGAGAAAAGTATTAAAGAAATTTTTGTAGTCAAGGTGGAGATTGTTAATATGACAACTAAATTAATGTCTTTAATATAACTTATTTCATGAAATATATAGTGCATGGTTGGAATATGTAGTAGTGTGACTAGTAGTGTGATAGGCTGATTTTACCAAATTAATTTGTTGTTTATTTTAACGCTTTTCTCTTTTTCTTGTATCTGAATTTAACAGATCTGAAAACTCTTTAGTTTCTCTCTAGCTCAGATTTCAAAAAACCAAAGCAGATCTTCCATTTGAAATTCAATTGTAACTCAGCCAAGGCAGCTGTTCATTTTAACACAATACGCGTTATATGTTTCAATGCATATGGACGAGCTTATCAGGCTTCAAAGATCTAGGTGCGACATCCTTTTTTTTTTTTCCAATATGGAAGTCCAGAACGAGGAATCTGCTTCGTCCGTCATTGGGAATACTGAGTCCCATGTGGTGATCAAACCATACTCTTCCTCGTCCTTCTCTAGCAATTCCTGGAACAGAGAATCATTCAAATATATGGTGGGAACGATAAACCTTCTCTGTTGGCTTCCAACGTACACTGCACAATGTCCCTTGGCAACATATGTGGGCAAAGCACACTGCATGATCTTCCCACGACGTTGTCTTTCATTGTGAACTATCTTGTTTCTTTGGAGAGGCCATGCCCAATACCCTTGTATCCATGGGAAACTTTGCAAAGCACTCTACTTATCTGTTTCAAAAGAGCTAAGGAAAACAACTCGTTCACAGCCAGGGACGGAAATATTGGAGAAGACTTTGTGGTAAAGACCATATATTCGTTCTCTATATATACATACAGTACTTCAAATTTACATCCACATATGATTAGTTCTAAGTTGGTATTGGAATACCAAATCTCTGGACATAGCATTCAATGTCAATCTATCACTTCTCCTTCTCAACGTTACAACAATATTGTATACCAAGTTCCAACACACGAAGTACGTAGAAGAACAGCACCGTGGTGGTGTCCTCCATCATTCATGAATTCCGTTTTCTTTTCCTCGTTTGTCAGAGCGATGAAGGACAAATGCATGTGATCAGTCTCATTCGAGCTTCGCTCGAGCAGTGATGGAAGTGATGGAATTTGAGGTGTGAATTGTCTGTCATGCCCAAAAACGGGTGAGCCTGTCATAGGCAAATTTAACCGTAAAATACGTCTAACATTTCATGAATACCCTCAAAAATTGGCTTAGAATGTAGAAACCGTTTCAAAATTTAGTTATAATCGACAATTAAATGTAAAAATGTTACAAAATTTAGTTATAACCGGCAATTTTGACAGGTCTTTGCCATTTAAAATTCCAACGCTGCACGCGAGGTTGGCCCCGGAAAACTCATGTGGGTTTCAGCGTCCACAGTCTGATGCGAGTGGATTGATTCCTGTGTGAGAGTTTGGACAAAATGTTCAAAGGTTATCAACGCGGTACTGCCTATCGACGTGGATAGGTTTTTATCTTCAATCAATTATAAAATTCGGATCCATTTCTGAATTGATTGTAAGATTGAATGACAAGCTATTGTCCCGCTTTGTCTGCTGGCCTGTTCGCGGTACGGCACTCGAAAGGTTTCTCACATGGATGTAATGATCGTTGTAATGATGCTCTTCGCTACAGACAGCTTAGATACGGCGAGATTTAGATTTCAAATTCACTTTGTTGTTAAATTTAGGAGATTGTTATTCTGTTTTTATTTCGTAATCATGCAAATTTATTATTTATAATTATTTATATATATATATATTATTTAGTTTTTGTAATTTAATTTAAGGTAAATTTATTTACAGTAGTTTTTAATAATTATCTAAATGAATTTAACATACTTAAAACTTCAAATTATAATTTATCTATGTTAGCACAAGTTTTTGGAAGGTCCAAAAGTAGGGAACTTGGGTACGAGTATCGAAGAACAAGTCTAGAAGTTTCCTCCAAATTTGTAGGAAACTAAGGTTGGGAACGACAATACTATATATTAAAAAACTATAAAAACTATAAAAATAAAATAATTAAGAACAAATGAGAAGAGAAAAAACATAGAGAAGTAAAAAAACATTAACACAAGCTAAGTAACCTAGCTTATCCTTATATTATGATTGTAACTAGAACCTCGTAGTACATAGAAATGACACTAAATTCAAGATTATCTTGATTATATAAGGTAAACTCTTTCTAAAGTTGAAACTTTTAAAAGTTCTAAAGTGGAGATTTACATTTTTTATTGATTAGCCCTAAGTGCAATTCAACTTAGTGACTAGTGAATCCTCTAGCTCTAGCTCAAGAGGTAGACAAAGATCAAGACAATGATCAATGCACTAACTCAACAATGATCAATGCACTAACTCAACAAGGTAGCACGAAATAGTCTTTTACTGCAACCTAGTTTTCTAGAGAAAAAAATCTCTGACAACCATGTATATATATGGTCACGAGGAAATAGGAATGTCAACCTGGCAATCATGAATGTGTGGAAGTTCCCAGTGAAGCAAACACACAAAATAAAGTTCCCAAGTTCCAAATTTTAGAGGGTAAAAGTTCCCAGTGAGTTCCCAACCATCCATAATGGTTACGCTAGATTTAGAAAGTTTCCTACAAGTTCCCAAGTTACATGCAACACCACAACTTCAGGAGTAAGTTTCCTAAAAGTGTGGAACATTTCCCGTGCTACATAATAATTTATATATAAAACATGAGTATATACAGTTTAATATATACAAGTTAAATTTAAATATAACCAACGTAGATCCAAATCCTAGGCTCTATCAAGAGCCGAGAGGGATCAAATCTCTGGAGCTGCAAACCTTCTTGAGTGCAATACCTGAGAAGAGGTTTGCACCTAGGGCGATTTGATGTCTCTCGAGACTTGAAAGAGCCTGGAATTTGGATCTAAGTAAGTTTTTTATTGTTAAATATGATTAAATATAAAAAAAAATACACCTTAAGAAATTGTGTCCTATAAAAAAATTAGATCTTTTGAAATAATTAATCAAATTTAAAATGAATCCAGTTAAAAACAACAATTTCAGTGAGCTAAAGTATCATCAATTCATATATTCACTCAGGTATGACTTCTATCCGATTTTGACTTCTATTCGATTTTGTAACACGTACGTAGGTGCAAATGACTTCAAAATCAATCGATCGCAATTGGATATTCATCCTATAGTGAATGTCTTCCCAGTTATAGCAATTGCATATTCATCCTATCAGTGAATGTCTCCCATGTTAAGCTATACCATCCTTCCCAGCTGGACAATGACATTCTCATCTCACATCCAGTAGACACCGTTTTAATTTTTTTTAAATGATACTTTGCTTCCAGCAAAATATATTAAAAGAGAACTCCAAAACAATACAAACCTGAGAAAAACAACTTTATTAATGTCCATTTGGCAAAAGAATGAGAGAATCTTGTACTACTGCAATCTCATGTCATGAGTTTATCTCTTTTGGACAGGGTGCAGACAGCATATTTATATTCATCTAGCATTTGAGATCTACATATGCTCCACCAGCCTCCCTTTACCTTTGAAGACGTACAGAACTGCCAGGAGATCAAACTTATGTTGGTTCAAGGAGTACACCAAGCTGGCAGGATTTCCAGAATGGTGGAGATCGAACACTGTCAGCACCTGTCCAGAGTTGTGGTGGCTTGCGGAGTGCATTTTTGCATGGTTCTCATGGAACCAATGTAGCTTTGTCCCCAATCCATTCACCTATGTTTATTCCCGCGTCGACAGAAAAAGGTTTTACTGGTTTTATGATGGATTTTTTGATGTGAGGGGTTTCTGCTATAGTTTTTTTGTCCCAAGGCCATTCACCTGTGTTTATTCTAGCGCCAGCA
Organism: Pseudotsuga menziesii; assembly: GCA_001517045.1. Classification (NCBI taxonomy): domain Eukaryota; kingdom Viridiplantae; phylum Streptophyta; class Pinopsida; order Pinales; family Pinaceae; genus Pseudotsuga; species Pseudotsuga menziesii. Next base: position 67,515 of record LPNX010871209.1, read on the forward strand.
GAAAAAAGGTTTTACTGGTTTTATGATGGATTTTCTGATGGGAGGGGTTTCTGCTGCAGTTTTTTTGTCCCAATGCCATTCACCTATGTTTATTCCAGCGCCAGCAGAAAAAGGTTTTACTAGTTTTATGATGGATTTTTTGATGGGAGGGGTTTCTGCTGCAGTATTAAAAACTGCAGATGCCCCTCTTGAGCGTATCAAACTATTGATACAAAGCCACGATGAAATGTTGAAATCTGGACGTCTTTCTGAGCCATACCAAGGAATTACTGATTGTTTTGGTATGATAATCAAGGAGGAACATGTGATTTCTTTATGGAGAGGAAACACTGTGATTTATTTATGGAGAGGAAACACTGCAAATGTAATATGTTATTTCCATACACTGCAAAGGTAAATACAATTTTTCATATATGCTTTTCTGCTTGCTTTACAAGGCGATGCATACTGATATAAGTTTTTGATTTTTTTGTTCATTTGAGCCTCTTTGATTTCAACAAAGAGAGGGATGGTTACTGGAAATATGGCCTTTGGTGGTGCAGCTGGTGCGTCTTCTCTCCTTTTTGTTTATTCTCTGGACTATGCTCGAACTCGACTGGCTAATGATGCCAGATATACAAAGAAAGGAGAAGAGAGGCAATTTAATGGGCTTCTTGATGTTTACAAGAAAACATGGAAATCTGATGGTCTTGCTGGTCTCTATCGTTGGTTTAACATTGCCTGCGTGGGAATTGTACTCTATCGTGGCTTGTACTTTGGGTTGTATGATTCTCTCAAGCTTGTTTTTTTGTTTGGAGACAATCAGGTATGATATTGCATTTCTTGTATTAATGGAACCCGCATATTGGGCTGTAGAGAGTTTTTCAGGCAATAACTTTACAACATTTCTGTTGTTTTTGTGGCC
>LPNX010871209.1:79883-110664 GCA_001517045.1 Pseudotsuga menziesii
ACCATCATCGTCATCATCATCATCGTCACCATTCCCATCATCATCTTCATCATCCTCATCATCATCATCAACATGATCATCCTCATCCTCATCGTCATCATCATCCTCATCATCATCATCAACATGATCATCCTCATCCTCATCGTCATCATCATCCTCATCATCATCACCATCAACATCATCACCATCACCATCATCACCATCAACATCATCATCATCACCATTCCCGTCATCATCTTCATCATCCTCATCATCATCATCATCATCATCAACAACATGATCATCCTCATCCTCATCGTCATCATCATCCTCATCATCATCACCATCAACATCATCACCACCATCATCATCATCATCATCATCATGACCATCAACATCATCTTCATCATCTTCGTCTTCATCATCATCATCATCATCATCATCCTCACCATCATCATCACCTTCACCATCATCATCATCATCATCATCAACAACATGATCATCCTCATCCTCATCGTCATCATCCTCCTCATCATCATCACCATCAACATCATCATCACCATCATCATCATCATCATCATCATCATCATCCTCATCCCCATCATCATCATCACCTTCATCATCATCATCATCATCATCATCATCAACATGATCATCATCACCACCATCATCAACGTGAACATCCTCATCCTCATCATCATCATCACCATCGTCATCATCATCATCATCATCATCATCATCACCATTCCCATCATCATCTTCATGATCCTCATCATCATCATCATCATCAACATGATCATCCTCATCCTCATCGTCATCATCATCCTCATCATCATCACCATCAACATCATCATCACCATCATCATCATCATCATCATCACCATCAACATCATCGTCATCATCTTCGTCTTCATCTTCATCATCATCATCATCCTCACCATCATCATCACCTTCACCATCATCATCATCATCATCATCAACATGATAATCATCAACATCACCATCATCACCATCAACATCATCTTCATCATCTTCGTCTTCATCTTCATCATCATCATCATCCTCATCCCCATCATCATCATCACCTTCATCATCATCATCATCATCAGCATCACCATCAACATCAACAACATCATCATCATCATCGTCATCCACATCATCATCATCATCTTCATCTTCATCTTCATCATCATCATCATCCTCCTCCCCATCATCATCATCACCTTCATCATCATCATCATCATCATCACCACCATCATCAACGTGAACATCCTCATCATCATCCTCACCATCATCATCATCATCATCTTCATCATCACCATCACCATCGTCATCATCATCACCGTCAACATCATGAACATCATCATCATGCATGTGTAAGTAAACAGAAAGTATAATATCTAAGTAAACATCATCATCCTTCAACAATATAATATCTATTATGTGATAATTCCCTTTAGACAACGGCATTTTGTAGGGAAAAGCATGCAAAATATTTAAGAAATTAGTAATTAAGGAAATAGGAAAGCCTTAGCCGTGCACCCACCTCATTAATTATACTTAATAGTATCGCGTGCATGATTTGCCCACACAAATCGCGTGCACGATTTGCCTTTATATACCTCGTGCGTGTTTGTGGACTGTTAAAAAAAACACAGAATTGTCTTTGTCCGAGAGCAACTCTGACTAGCGCGCATATTTTTTTCAACAGCACGAGTTTGTCCATAATACTCACAATCTACACATTCTACAGCATTCTTTTTGTTATGCAGGTGCAGCATTGAAGAAATATTTCATGGTTGAGGAGCACACATGATAAGATATCAAGCTTCAATGTCATTTCATGGTGATGGTGGATATAACTTTCATTTGCTTTTTATTCAAGAGAAGCAAAGGTAATTTTTCCCATTCATTATTGTTTTGATGGGAAACAATTGAGAAGGAAGATTGAAACACCTTGACGGATCAATAGTTATAAAGCAAGTTAAAGGTTTGGAAGCTTGTAATTGAGGGGCACCAAAAACAAACTATATTGACATTGATCATTGTGGTGATGGGGAATGTACGTAACCAAGGAAGAAAATCAGCAAGGAAGAAGAGACCTCAAGAAGTCATCGAAGAAGAGAAAGAAAAGAAAAGAATAGACGTGATGAATAGGAGGATTTCTTTGGAAACTAATCCAAATCCAATTATAGAGGATACAGCGGTTCATCCTATTAATCCAGTACAAGAAAAAAGGAAGCATTCACTAGAGGGACCTTCAATTTCTACAATAGTTGTTGAACAAGCACCCCATGGAAGTATTCAAGAAGCAAAATGTAGGTGCTCATTAGGGAATGTTTCAAATCCCACATCAAGTCAAAGTGATAAGTTACCATCTCAAGATGAAGCTCATGAAGAGGCAGTGTACATGGATCCTACTGTTGAAGAGGCGTTTGACATGGAGCCTACTGTTGAAGAAGAAAATATTAATCGGACCATCGATGAGGACGTTGGACTTCCACCATCCAACTACCAGGAAGACAGTGAAGGACAACAAGTTGCTACTGAAACACCAGAGCATATTGTTGATGCACTGGAAGATAGAAATCCAACCCCCTTACCTCCATTAGAAAGCACACGTCGAAGAAATCCGAAGCGTATACAAGTTGATGAAGGACTCCTCAATTCCATGGAAGGTACGCTATCTAAACGTAGTATTGCTTATCAAACTCAACAGATACTAAATAAATATTTTGAGGAGAAATGTGATGGAGATAAATGTAGATTATTTTTATCATTGTTAAAATCTAGGAGCATGAATATTGTTAGGAAATCGTTAGGGATAAAGATGATAAAGCCTTCTGGACCAAGTTCTCATATAGTTAAAAGCTTAGTAGATTCATTTGGTAAAATTGGTAAGAACACGCAGTCAAAGGACCGCAATGCGGCTCGTCGTGTGTTGTCACAAGCAATTGTAAATAAGAACACCAGGGTCCTTCGTTTACTCAAGCCTACATCTAAACTAGTTAATTTGAATGTAAAAACCCTCCGTAAGTATTCTATTAGAAGAGAACATCTCGACACAACCTCCCACACAGATTTTTGGGCCTTTATTGGTCGGTTGCCACGTCGTGACATGAAGCTAGTTGATGTAGTAAAGGGACTAGCGCAGAGTTTTTGGCATGATCACACAAGGCCTTCTTCAAACCAGAAGGATGTACTAAAACTGAGAAGGGGTTCAAAGGACTGTGAACCACATATTAAGCATCTTCTTGATATAACACAGACAGAACTATACGAGAAATTTAGGAATGAACATAGACAATTGAATTTGGGGCAAAGATCTTTTGAGAAATGTAAGACCTGGTATGTTAGAATAAATACTCTTTGTAACACTTGTTGTTGTAGATACCATGTAGAATATGAGTATTACTATGAAACATTTTTGTACATTCGTCGTGTGTTGCATACTAACCATGTGTAGGATTGCTCCTTGACAATACCACCGACTTCATCAAGAGAATTCATTCATAGTATCATGTGCAATAGGCCTGAGGGGAAAACTTACTATGCAAAATCTTGTTTGGATGGAACTTGCTCCAACTATGCTGGAATGGCATTATTGAGCCAATGTATGCACGAGACTGGAGACAATGAATTTGGGAATATGGTTACAGACATGAAAAGTTTCAAATATATCAGCTATGAAATAGTCCCAGGGAAAGAAAGAAAAAAAATACAATTGGTGACATCTCAGGTACATGCATTTATCTATAAAATTATGTTTGAACAGTTGCATTTCATTCCTTACGTACAAAAAAACCTGATATTCAGATCATTTTGTGTCAACACGTACAAGTTAGTGTCTTCGTCAAGGAATTTATTGAAAAGACACGTTAATATGTTCATCATGTCCACTTGGCACGATGGCAGGATGAGAAGTTTAGAATATGCAGAGATACATTTCCTCGTGGTACTATACTTTTAGTTGTTGATTTTGTCGAGAACTACACTCTGCAACCTCAAAATGAGATCCAAAGTCAGTATTATCACTCTGAGCAGGTTTCCTTGATGGTGCATATCACATACAGGCATGGCCCAAACAGTAGTGAAGAGCAAAGAGAAATTCTAAAGGAATATCACTTCTACATAAGTGATGATAAGTGCCATGACTTCCACTATGTACGCCATTGCTTCATCATGTTCTATGATCATTTGAATGGTAGGGACATACAGATGGATCAACACTGGATTTGGTCTGATGGATGTGCTGGATAGTTCAAAAATGCACGCATATTTCAATGGTTGAGTTCAATGCATAAAACCTACAAAGTTCCAAATATGTGGAACTATTTTGAGACTGGGCATGGTAAAGGAGAGCATGATGGAGTTGGAGCATGTGTCAAAACAGCCCTACGAAGAGAGGAATTGAAATTATCTACAATATCTACTATTCGAAATGCTCAATCTATAGTCAGGTGGTGCACGTCAGTAATGGGAGAGGAATTTGGTATGCGAACAAAATCCACAAGAAAGAGACACGTGGAGAGATTTTTTTGGGAGGTGGTAGACATATATTGTTCACATGCATGGGAATGCAAGACTGTTCCTGGGACTCGTGGCTTTCATTCGGTTTGAAGCTCTGATAACCCAGTATTTGAAATTTGGACCAGAAAACTCGCTTGTTTTTGCCCGCCTTGTTGTGATGGTGACTGGGATGTGTGTGAATCATTGGATTGGGTTGATGGATGGGATCACATATCACTTCCACTTGATCAGCATGCGATTGTTGAGTTAACTCCATTGGAAGAATACCAATCGTCTATTTCTATAGATTTTGATCATGTATCAGACCTTGTACAACCTAGTATGATGCATTTCCTTAACATTTTTTTGTAAAATTTACGTAGTTTTGAAACTCACATTAATGGCCTTGTATCACACAAAAAATATTTGATCATATACCTACAATCATACTATACATGACACATATACGCAGTGGTTGACTCAAAAGATAGTGAATGGGGTGGTCATTACTGGTTGGAACGTTGTATAGAGGGAAAGCAAACCCTCATTATTTCCATGATTGATTATGAAAACAACCACTTCCCCATCGGGTATATGGTTGTTAAAGGTGAATATCTTACACATGACAACAATGCAAGAAAGAAGGGTGGATAAGTTTACAGGGATTACAAACCAGGTGCAAGTGTGTATCACTTTACCAACTTAATTATTGGTACAAACCTCTAGGTATGAACAATGCCTAGTCGGAATTCATCGAAGGTACGCTACTTCTTACCGGATACAGAGCACGAGAGACTAATGGAGACCATCATTATAAGAGATGATCCGGAGGGCTTGGTTATATGATAATAGGTGGGATCTAGCATGATGAGCGTCATCCTCATCATCACCATCTCCAACAACATCATGAACATCATCATCATCATCATCATCACCATCAACATCATGAACATCATCATCATCATCAACATCCTCATCATCATCATCACCATCAACATCATGCACATCATCATCATCCTCCTCATCCTCATCCTCATTCCTCCTCATCATCATCAACATCACGAACATCATCATCATCATGGTCATCATCATCCTCATCCTCATCCTCATCATCACCTTCATCATCATCATCATTATCATCCTCACCTTCATCATCATCATCACCATCATCCTCATCATCACCATCAACATCATCATCATCATCATCTCCAACAAAATCATCCCCATCATCATCATCATCCTCATTGTCATCCTCATCCTCATCCTTCATCCTCATCCTCATCATCACCATCATCATCACCATCAACATCATGAACATCATCCTCATCCTCATCATCATCATCACCATCACCATCAACATCATCTTCATCACCTTCATCATCATCATCATCATCATCATCCTCATCATCACCATCTCCAACAACATCATGAACATCATCATCATCACCATCAACATCATGAACATCATCATCATCATCATCATCATCATAAACATCCTCATCATCATCATCATCACCATCAACATCATGAACATCATCATCATCATCATCATCATAAACATCCTCCTCATCATCATCATCACCATCAACAGCATGAACATCATCATCCTCCTCCTCATCCTCATCCTCGTCCTCATCATCATCATCATGACCTTCATCATCATCATCATCATCCTCATCATCATCACCATCAACATCATGAACATCATCATCATCATCCTCACCATGAACATCATGAACATCATCATCATTCATCATCATCATCCTCATCATCATCATCACCATCAACATCACGAACATCATCATCATCATGCTCATCATCATCCTCATCCTCATCCTCATCCTCGTCCTCATCATCACCTTCATCATCATCATCATCATCATCCTCACCTTCATCATCATCATCACCATCAACATCATCAACATCATCCTCATCATCATCCTCACCATCACCATCATCATCATCACCATCAACATCATCAACATCATCCTCATCATCATCCTCACCGTCACCATCAACATCATCACCATCAACATCATCAACATCATCCTCATCATCATCCTCACCGTCACCATCAACATCATCACCATCAACATCATCAACATCATCATCATCACCATCAACATCATGAACATCATCATCATTCATCCTCATCATCCTCATCATCATCATCCTCATCATCATCCTCACCATCAACATCATGAACATCATCACCATTCATCACCATCATCCTCATCCTCATCATCACCATCAACACCATGAACATCATCCTCATCATCATCCTCACCATCAACATCATGAACATCATCATCATCATAATCATCTCCAACAACATCATCCTCATCATCGTCATCACCATCACCATCAAAATCATCTTCATCACCTTCATCATCATCGTCATCCTCATCCTCATCATCACCATCTCCAACAACATCATGAAGATCATCATCGTCACCATCAACATCATGAACATCATCATCGTCATCATCATCATCAACATCCTCATCATCATCACCGTCAACATCATGAAGATCATCATCATTCATGTGTAAGTAAACACAAAGTATAGTATCTAAGTAAACATCACCATCCTTCAACAATATCATCATTCATGTGTAAGTAAACATCATCATCCTTCAACAATATAATATCTATTATGTGATAATTCCCTTTAGACAATGGCATTTTGTAGGGAAAAGCATGCAACATGTGTAAGTAAACACAAAGTATATGTGGGTGGAAGCAATATTTTTCCTTTTCCCAATACCCTAAAGAAAAATCTTGAGAGTGTAACCCTTAACCTAATAAGTTCTATAATATGCATGGTGTAGGTTTATATCTATAAACAGAAGCTATATTAAAGCAAAACCAATGTTTTTAACTCAAAATTTCAATTATACTGTTGATGCAACATGTTAACACTAGTACATGTGTATATTAACACTAGTAAATTGCCGCTCCGTGAGGTTTTTTGCGCACCGGGCCCAAGTCCATGAGATGTCCCTGAACGGTATCTGGAGGTGACCTAGATTTCGCCATAGATCAATGCTCGGGCCTTCGATCGACGAACCATCGATTCCGTTGGATTCTTGACATGGGATTTTAGCTAGGGGGGGGCCTCTCCCTCCTGTCCATTACCCGATGACCTCCGTCTATGGTGGGTTCTGAAGCTAGGGTTTTGCTCAGTAGGGGACAATGCAGTCACGCCAACGAGGGCCAAAGCTGGAGAGCCACGGATGGTGGGGATGCGGTTGGCATTGCCATATTTTCCATGCCTAAACACACTAGCAGGAGTTGACAGAATTCAAAATTGCTGCTCCGTGAGGTTTTTTGCGTACTGGGCCGAAGTCCACGAGGTGTCCCTGAACGGTATCTGGAGGTGACCTGCAACTTGCCATATATCGATGCTCGGGCCTCCGATCGACGAACCGTCGATTCCCTTGGATTCGTGACATGGGATTTTAGCTAGGCGGGGGCCTCTCCCTCCTATCCATTTCCCGATGACCTCCATCTACGGTGGTTTCTGAAGCTAGGGTTTCTCTCAGTAGGGGACAATGCAGTCACGCCAACGAGGGCCAAAGCTGGAAAGCCATGGATGGTGGGGATGCAGTTGGCATTGTCATATTTTCCATGCCCAAACACACTAGCAAGAGTTGACAGAATTCAAAATTGCCGCTCCGTGAGGTTTTTTGCGCACCGGGCCCAAGTCCACGAGGTGTCCCTGAACGGTATCTGGAGGTGACCTGCAACTCGCCATAGATCGATTCTCAGGCCTTCGATCGACGTACCGTCGATTCCGTTGGATTCGTGATGTGAGATTTTAGCTAGGGGGGGGGACCTCTCCCTCCTGTCCATTTCCTGGTGACCTCTGTCTATGGTGGCTTCTGAAGCTAGGGTTTTGCTCAGTAGGGGACAATGCAGTCATGCCAACGAGGGCCAAAGATGGAAAGCCACAGATGGTGGGGATGCGGTTGGCATTGCCATATTTCCCATGCCCAAACACACTAGCAAGAGTTGACAGAATTCAAAATTGCCACTCCGTGAGGTTTTTTGTGCATCGGGCCCAAGTCCACCAGGTATCCCTGAACGGTATCTGGAGGTGACCTGCAACTCGCCATAGATTAATGCTCGGGCCTCCGATCGACGAACCGTCTGTTATCTCTAAGGTTGTTTCACCTGTTTATTTTTAAATTTTTGATTATGAATTGTTTTTATTGTTTTCATTTTGCTTTGTTTTATAATTTATGGTTGATTGATCACCATTAGGGTTTCCTTTGTTACCTAAAATCATCAAAATTTTCATTCATTAACTTTGAGCCCATGTATGTGCAAAGGAGTATATGTTATATGGTGAATTCTCACAGCTGGCAGCATCTATCCAAACTGGCAGCATATCCTGAACTGGCAACATTTTAATTTCTAATAGCAGAATGTCAAATTGGCATTTATTTCAAAAGTTTATTCATATCATGGAATATAAAATGATATTAAGCTTTTATAATATTCATAACTATGGGGCATTCGACATTGACATGTTTTAAACGAAAATGCACCCCTGTCCACGAAATCACGACTTGTGTGGTGGCATTTATGGAAAAGTACACATGTTGTCATTTCAAAGTTTGAGTCGTTCATGTAATGAGTACTAGCATTGATCGTGGCCAAAATCAAGTTAATGCACATTTTTCCCCAAAATTTCTCTTATCATTCTGCTGGTTAATTGAAGAGGGGTATTCGCAGGCCTGTTGGTCTATTGTCTATCTCCATTGGTGATGAGCAACATCATGTAGGGTTTCAGTGATTAGGGTTTGCTTCCAAAATCTATGTTCTAGTTTCAGGGTTTGGATTACAATGTATATACTTCCCAACATTTCGAATCACGCAGTTACAGCATAGATTTTCATGTTTAGGGCCGTATAAGCTGAAGGCATCTTAGATTTGCATTACTAACTGAGGTTTGAGGAGGCTCAGGGGTAAGACCTATGAACCTTTTTGGTTGTATTTTTACTGTCATATTCATTTAGTCGAGCCTATAAATTAATCAAATTAGAACCAGCACAGACATAGGTGCGTTATTCACAGGCTAGATGCTAGCATGAAGTAAAGACTTACCATAGAGGTAAATGCAGCAAAGTGTGTGTGTTTTTGTTTGAGATTTAAAGCCCGTTGGTCCACACAGCAGAGTTGGAATCTCTTTAGGGTTTCAAATGTCAAAGGGAAGCGATGAAAAAGAACCAGAGGCTATAGTTAAAAGGAAACCTGGTGGTTTCATTTACAGGCTGGAACCAAGTAATACAGATTGGATAAAACAATTTCCCAGGTCTGCCAAGCTTATGTAGAAGTCTGGATGGTTCAATTTTTGTGAAAAACTGCAGGGTTACCATTCACAAATGACCATGCTATTTATTGAAAATTACAAAGATGAGAGGGTTCAGTTGCAAAGCCTAACTGTTAGAGTCAATGAGGACTCTATTGCTGAGGCCATAGGTGTTCATGCAGAAGGTGAAAGATGGTTTAAACAGCAAGATTTTAAAGAAGACCTCAGTGAATTCTTGATCCCAGGAGGTTAAAATCTTGACTGGAAAAATGGGGTGCATGTTAGTAAGATGAAACCAGGATGGAGGGTCCCCCTGGAGGTGATTCAAAACTATATCACCTGTGATGGCAGGTATGATAGAATATTAAAATGCCATTTAAATCTGTTAATGCATATCAATGGAAATACATACGTAAATCTCCCGTTCTATCTACTAAGAAGTCTCCAAAAGATGATAGCTAGGGTTCAAAGTCATCCTTAGCATACAGCCCGTTCTGTTTACCACCAGAGATTGATCAAATTATTGATTTTAACTCAGTTACAGAGGGAGAAAAGAACATGGAAATCCCTGCTAGCAGAGCTAGGGTTTAGGGATAATCCAAAGGAGAAAGGAAAAAGAATGTTGGATGATGCTAACCAGCAAGCAACCAGTCCCAAAGAGACAGTTCAGGAGGCTGATAATGAAGAAAAGAATGCTGCTTGTAATCCTATACAAGACAGCTTATGCCCTGAAACACCCTGCACACATGAAAACCCAGAGAAACTCAGTGATATTCTTAAAAAATAGCTTCAAACAAGAATATTTGTAAACAGTTATGCAAAGAAGGCAAGCCAAGAACCAGACTGAGGTTAATACTTGTAGTTTAATACTTTTTAAGGGGTTAACTTCCCAATTTTGGAGGAGGTTCGATCCTTGAATATAGGATCTATAGTTAGTTTATGATATAAATTTTTGTATAGAAGGCAGTCTCGACTAAAGCACTAGAGGTTGGCAATTTTGGAGAATGCAAGCTCAATTGTAAGCATCGTCTGTATGACATAGACTGTATGCAGCTTCTGTACAGGTTCTATTTTTGAATGAAACATGATGATAATTTTCCTATATGTCTTATGAATTGTTTTTCTGATAATTTTCTTATGCATATGGTCCATTACATCCCATTGCAATAATTATTATTGTGAGATACAATTATCTTTACACTGTGGAAAACATAGGCAGTTTCACTTCTTGTCTTTATGATCATAGTAACCTTGCTATTGAACTCTGTGTTTTATCTCATGTTATACAGTTCCTGTGGATTACCTTGCAGCTCTGATTGACCTACCAGCCTGCATTTTCATCAATGCTTTGATTTTCTTACCAATACTTATATTATACCAGTGTGTGACATATACCAGCTTAGTTTATTGTAAACTGTGTGATGCTTTTTACAGTTTTTTGATTTCATATCAGTTTAGTCCACTTATAATTGTGTGATCTGTACAAACAACTTTGATTTTATATTAGCCTATTTCTTCAGTCATTGCTTGATTTCACTTACAGATTTCATGTTATACTAGCCAAGTTCTTTATAGTTCTATGAAGTTCCATTAGCCCTGGTTTCATACCAGCTTATGTTTTTAAGTTGATTTCATTCGATTTGTACATTTGAGAACAAGATTTCCTTAAGGTTGAACCCCTGTAGTCTAGGTTCAACTTTATGGATAACATCGTCAATTCCGTTGGATTCATGACATGGGATTTTAGCTAGGGGGGGGGCTCTCCCTCTTGTCCATTGCCTGGTGACCTCTGTCTACGATGGTTTCTGAAGCTATGGTTTCGCTCAGTAGGGGACAATGCAGTCACGCCAACGAGGGTGAAAGGTGGAAAGCCATGGATGGTGGGGATGTGGCTGGCATTGCCATATTTCCCATTCTCAAACACACTAGCAGGAGTTGACAGAATTCAAAATTGCCGCTCCGTGAGGTTATTTGCGCACCGGGCCCAAGTCCACTAGGTGTCCCTGAATGGTATTTGGAGGTGACCTGCAACTCGCCATATATTGATGCTCGGGCCTCCGATCGATGAACCGTCGATTCTGTTGGATTTGTGACGTGGCATTTTAGCTAGGGGGGGGACTCTCCCTCCTGCCCATTTCCCGGTGACCTATGTCTATGGTGGTTTCTGAAGCTAGGGTTTCGCTCAGTAGGGGACAATGCAGTCACGCCAACGAGGGCCAAAGATGGAAAGCCACGGATGGTGGGGATGCGGTTGGCATTGCCATATTTCCCATGCCCAAACACACTAGCATGAGTTGAAAAAAATAAAAATTGCCACTCCGTGAGGTTTTCTGCGCACCGGGCCCAAGTCCACGAGGTGTCCCTGAACGGTATCTAGAGGTGACTTGCAACTCGCCATAGATCAATGCTCGGGCCTTCGATCGACAAACCGTTGATTCCTTTGGATTTGTGACGTGGGATTTTAGCTAGGGGGGGGGCCTCTCCCTCCTGTCCATCGCCTAGTGACCTCCGTCTACGGTGGTTTCTAAAGCTAGGGTTTCGCTCAGCCAGAGGACAATGCAGCCACGCCAACGAGGGCCAAATCTAGAAAGCCATGGATGGTGGGGATGCGGTTGGCATTGCCATATTTCCCATGCCCAAAACACTAGCAGGAGTTGACAGAATTCAAAATTGCCACTCCGTGAGGTTTTTTGCGCACCGGGCCGAAGTCCACGAGGTGTCCCTGAACGGTATCTGGAGGTGACCTGCAACTCGCCATATATCGATGCTCGGGCCTTCGATCGATGAACCGTCGATTCCATTGGATTCGTGATGTGGGATTTTAGCTAGGGGGGGGGCTCTCGCTCTTGTCCATTTCCCGGTGACCTCCATCTACAATGGTTTCTGAAGCTAGGGTTTTGCTAAGTAGGGACAATACAGTCACACCAATGAGAGCCAAAGATGGACAATGCATTTCATGCCAATGAAGGCCAAACTTGGAAAACCCTATCCCTAACTAGGGTTTATTGTTTAACATGCATGTCCCATTACCATAACCCTACCAACGAAACCCTAATCTTATCTTACTGTCACAACTCAATTTAGAATCAAACTAATGTCGAACTGAACTTTTTCAAATCCGATGGACTTATGCTTCAAATCATGTTGATTCATAAAGTTGGTTCTTAGTCTTTGGATTCTATTGTAGTTCCTTTAATGCTGAGTGATTAGTCATTGGGTGCATGAGGTTTGTTGAATAGTGTTGTTGGTTGTTGATGAAATGTAAAGCATGTATTGCACTTAGTTTTATTAAATTACACTTGAGCATTGACTTAACTTGTAATTTAATGAATCCAAACTCACATTTTTTAATTAGATATATCCAATTGGTGTGCAAGTAGTGAGTTCATTGAAACCTTGAAATACATTGTATATTGCACTTATATTTATTAAATTACATGAGCAAGAACTTTGACTTTAGTGTGCATGTATTGAGATCATTGAAACCTTTAAATATAATAGTTTTTTTCTTTGACATAGTGCATTCATAAGTAATAGATAATCCTCACAAATCAATACAATAGATTGACACAAGAACATGTGGAAACCAAAGAACAAATTCAAAGTGAAATGTATATTTCCTCCTAACAAAGCTTTTTCCTATAGACACATGATTATGATTGGAATGTTTTCTGGATTATCAAGAATGGGAGTGAATGTACATTTTTGTCATTACGTAGTTTATTGTAATTGTGCATTGTTCTCAAATTTATAACTGATATCTCCATATATTCGTAAAATCTATAAAAAATTGGGAACATTAAACATAGAAACATTCTTCGCCACACATGTATAATCACACTTAAAATACTGAACCATGAATATCTCAAGAGCCTTGATATGAAATATTTTTTATACCATGAAAGTTATAATACAAAAATATAAGGCCTAGATCTATGGCCTGTCAATGTACATGTATCAAAAACATATTTGATGTACATGTGCAAACAAAAGTACATCTGTCCTAGACCTCGCCCCTATACTCTAACTCCGGACTGTACATAAAAATACATATTTGTCCTGGACTAACACATCAAAATTCTAACTTTCTCTTGTTTTTCCCGGACCCTGATGCTCTTTGGTTCCGTCTACGACCACTATACATCTCTGGCGACTGCAAATCAATGACAATATTTCTTGATTAGGTAACTAAGCTAGTACTGTCCATCAATAACAAAGTTTGAAAATTTAAAATATGACTCAATTGTAAATTAAACAAAGACTCACTACATCCGTCGGGGGTATAGGTGCCTGTGGTGTCGAGGGTGTAGGTGCCTCTGCTATACTCGACCTTGCAGTGAGCCTCCTTGCCATGCTTCTCTGCGAATAAAACAAAATATGTCAATTATCTCAAGAATTATCAACATGTACATGAATGAGAAAGTATTAATCAATTATGTAAAAAATAAATATTTCACCGAAAAAACCATTTCTAGGAGATGATGCTGGTGCTCTTCAGTAGTAAGAGGAGCCGTAGGTTGAACATCAACCTCAGTTGGATGCACTAATGGACCAGGGCATGGCTACATTCACCAAATGATTAAATAGTTAGACATCGTGCATGTCCAGAAACAATACAAATGAAATGTACAATTACAAATATTCAAGTAGATGTACCTCACTGTGACTTATCCCTATTGTAGATGCGGCATTGACAGCGGCATCAACAATCCCACTAAGGTCTGACATGGATGACTCTACATCCTGATGCTGTAAACATGCGAAAATAACATTAAGAAAAAACACTTGTGAAGTGAATACATAGCTAACCAACAACTTCCATTGGAAGTGTGTACATTACCATGGGACGAGTAGGTTGATCCTCATGCACAGCCGCTCTGTTCAAGGAAGAGGGACCTCTTCTAGTGTAAACAACCCCCTTGTCTATGTTTGGACTATGGGGAGATCCATACCAAAGAGGTGGTGCAGGGATCTGTGATGACGTATGCATTCATAAAGTGTTACCATAGTTAGACATGGATTTGAATGGATGGAATAATATGTACTGAAAAAATAACATGTTGTAATATACTTACCCCTTCCTAGGACATATCTCCACCACGGGAGTGACCACTTCCATAAATTTCGTGCTTCTCTTCAGATGCATCTAGCATCTGCAAGTTTAAAAATTATATTTACATTAGCAATCTCTATAAAGGAGTTTACAGTAAGAAATTTAAATAATTCGAACAAGATTCAATCATAACCCATGTACTTACATTCTTTAAGTAGTCGTAAATTCCACCTTGGACTATGTCATTGATATCTTCATCTTCAGCATCATGTTCCAAGTGGGGTTGCTGCAACTTCAAAAATTGTAAATATTAGACATTTTAATAAATTAATCAAGACTAACACATGCATTAACAAAATTATACATGTAATAACAAATTGACAAGTGTTTAGATATTACCTCAGCTGTGGTTCTCTGGGTCTTGGGTACAACCACACCGGGTGCAGTACCACCCCCGTGAGAGGCATCAAACTCCTGCAAGAGTAAATATTGCATATATATTACGAATCTTTTAATAGGTTAGATATAGTATGGAACAATTAAAAATTGAGTTCAATAATAGAGTTTTAAAACAAAGTCCTTACCTGACCACCAGACATCGTACTGGTACCATGTCTTGGTCCAGGACCATAACAGGGTCCCCCACATGATGTGCAGACGTGCGACTCGCTCTGAGGCACATGGGATGTCAGTCTATCCCCACCAACAGATGTCCCTCCACCACCAGAAGCTGGTGGTTGTACACCAGCAGAGGAAGAGGGCGCTCTCTCATTAATAGTGGCCGTGTGTCGAGAGACCATCTCAACTAGAGTAAAAAATGCATCCTATGTCTGGGAAACCATGTCATGTGCAGGAGGGATGTCTTCCCTCGGTAGCTGGGCACGGGGTGCAGGTATCTGTGGATTGGCATCTCTATGCCTAGCATGGGGTCGATGTTGGGACATTCCCCTACCAACTCCCTAGAAGCCCAACATGTCAAAATAGTCAACATGTTTCCCCATCACAAACTTTGCGTACAATTTTTGGAGGAATTACATCGGTACTTCCGTATTGTTGTGAGGGGGGATGTCAAAAACCATGTACCACCTATCCATCCAGTTGTCTCTGATGGGTGGAAAAGTGCACCACTCAATAGAAATATGTGGCCCACTGATCTCCGGCATGTTATCCATCCTAGGCACTCTAAACAATGAATAGATGGCTTGTTTTGTTATTTTTTAGCTTTTTTACCTCAATGTAACTCAAGCCATCAGCATATTGTTGCCTTTTTCTCTCCCTGTAAGATGCGATGCTATACAACACATCATTCGATCTTGCGATCGTATCAACAATAGATAACAATGAATCTGACAGGGAGCGGCAGAGCTCATCTCCACCCCTCCAAGATGAACATATCTCTCTCAAATGGCCAATGAACCTCAGTATCTCTGCATTGTTACGATCCATAGTAGCCACTGCAATCATAAATACAAATAAAATATCATTAGAAATATAAACACATGATATAATGACATATATAAGAACTGAAAACTGTATAACTATTGACATATAAACTAAATCTATCATGTAAATTTAAAGATTGATCTTGAATTTTACAGTAAAGAATAGGCAGCATAAGCTATTTAGAGTGTTAGTCTATTCATAAGCTATTTATTGTTAATGAGAGGGGCTATTGTTGAATGAAGTTGGTAATCAATTTCTAAGCCATTTATTAATTTAATGAAGATTATTAGCATTTTGATGAGGGTGATATTCAACAAATATGTAGGAGCTATGATAGGATTGGTGGGAATTTTCAACCCCAAGATTTAAATGGAAAGGTTGTTGAAGCTTTTTAACTCAACACGGATAATGCATCACTGCTGTTTTTATTTGAATTTTTGTTTGAATAATGTATCACTGCTTGAACATAGATTTTAATGGCAATTCTTCACATAACATGTTCATAAATTATAGCAAGGAAATAACATTAACAATGATTTAAATGGCTAATAAACAGACACCCAAAGACATAGTAAGAAGGTGCTTTTTACATGCCTGTAGCATCCTGTTGACAGATCTGGAAATGAACGTTGAGATACCCAATTAATGTGGCCATACAATGTGATAGCATTGATAAAATCTTATAATGGATGAGATCTGAAATGTGTTGTAGATGACTATTGGGAAAACTTCATCTTTTACTTAAATATTCGGATCTGGAAATGAGAGTTATTTAACTCACAATACAAAGTTATGAAAGTACTATAGCAGCCTTAGAATGTGCTAGGACTAACAATCAATGGATGAAGAAGTAGACTCTGGTATAACAAATCATGTAGTAGCTTTATTCTTCCCAATGCGCCCAATGGAAGTATGTAAGCACAATATAAGAGTGAAGATTTTACCACATTGGTATTTCAATTTATGGCAGCCTAGAAACTACTGGTTACACTCTTCCCATGAATCATTTCATCTACAACAGCAAAATCTTGAACTTCTTCTCCACATGAAGACCCATGACTATATATTGTCAGCGGGCATTAACAATATTGACGTGGGTGCTGTATATACAAATTGACTTAATGATTTTGGTGATTAATAGTACATTTTCTATTGTGAAAATGACTATGTTCCTTCAGATTTTTAGAGATGGAATTTTACAATAAATTAGAAGTTTTGCCATAGAGCATATTAAATTACTTTGAATAACAAAATATGATTGCTATTTTAGGTTTTTTAAAGATTCTTTTAGAAATGAAGTGGCTACAAATGATTCAACATAGAGAGGACTGATGTAGCATTCTTTTAGTGCAATTGTTTTACCTCCTAATCATACTACAAAATTATTGTAGACAAGGAAAATAAATTGATGTAGAAAATAAAAAAAACATGAAAAAAATTGAAGAAAATACCTCACAATGGGAAGGTTAAAATCCACAGGTGGAGATGGAGGGCTCAAGTACACCCAAAATCCCGTATGCACAGTTGAGGTTTCGTCTTTGTTCGTCCAATAGCCACGCCGAAAATGAGAAAAGGACGGCCTCGGCCGGTTTAAAAATAAAAAATAGGTTTTAACAATCGCGCCTCCGTTTTAGCAAAGGAAATCGCGCGCGCGATTTGCTTGACTAAAACGGAGGCGCGATTTTGTTTACTAGCCTAGTTGGCATGACCATTACCAGCCTTGGGACTAGGCTTGGCAGGTTTGGTGTTGCTTGGGTTGATTTCTTTTTTTTGGATCAAGAGTGAATGACTTCACTCCACCATTGCATCTAAAGGGTCCATCAACTTCTTGCACACACCCAACAGCTCGATCGAGGGATTATTAGAACTTCGATCGAGCTTTTATTAAATGCTCGATCAAGCTTTTGATAAAACCTTAGTCAACGGTTCAAGACCTCGATCAAGGGTTAAATAAACGCTCGATCAAGCATCTTTAACCGCCTATAAATAGGCAACAAACCTATAATGTTTTTCACTTCGTTTGTTGAATATGGGTTGCAGAGTAATTGGGTTATAGATGTGATTAATCACATCTATGACTCCAATCAATCACATCTATAACACCAATTACTCCACAACTAATATTTAACATAAAATCTAGGTGAAACACACCACCCCGAGTAGTGCTCCATTCCAATCCTATTTTGTGTTTTGAAGTAGTTTAATGAACATTAAAAAACTTTTAACAATCAATTTCTCAAACCCTTTGCCCCATGGTGGTTTATAAATTGACGAAAGGTCTATTGATAGAATAAGCTGACAATGTCATGGTTGTTTTTTTGTTTAATTTTCTAAGAGATTTATTATTCGCAAATTTAGCCAAATCTAAATCAAATAATGTTGAAATTCTCTACATCCCAGAACCTCGATTGAGGGTTTATTAGGACTGCGATCACGGTTTGGTTAAGATCTCGGTCGAGGTATTTAAATAGCTCGATCGAGGGCCAGAAAAACAGAGAATTATCCCTCTTACAGAAAAATCAATGTTTCTCCGTGTGTTCTAGGGGTGTAAAACCTGCTATTTATGGCACACAACTAAGCGGAGTTGATACCAATAGATTCATCACCGAATCCTCTATCCATTGAGGTATAATGCATGTGTTTTCGAATTCATATGGGTGAATCCGCGGACCTGGGTAACACTTTTTGGCAAGCGCATTTCGGCAAAAACAGAAAAACGCACCTCGGTCGAGGGCTTGTTAATATCTCGACCGAGGTCTTAATATCTCGACCGAGGTTTTATCAAGCCCTCGACCGAGGTATCTATATATTTTTAAATCATTAATGTAAGATTGAATTATTGGGGTTGGACACAAGCCACTTATTAACTTCTTCAAATTTTTAAGGTGGCACAATTCATTAAATGCAAAAGTTTACACATTAAATGACATTGCAATATTTAAAAAAAATATCATTGGGAAGCCAACATAATATTCTACAATTTGTTTTTTACTACAAGTTGAAATTCACGTGGCATATATGTGTTTCGAGGGCTTCTATCTAGCACATGAGTAAAAACTCAGGTATTCATCGCCAAATTTGGCCAAAAAGTGTTACCCACCTTCATGGAATCAGCCTTGTGTATTGTATTGTGAAAAAAATCTATAATTGTGTGAGAGAATGAAGAGGAAGTGCAACAAATGTGCCTAGGTTGTATCCCTTCATTTTGTTGGATGATATAATAAAAGCACTGGAAATTTCTATGTGGATGTATCCAATCTTGGTTTAGCCAAGTTATATTGGTGTATCTCTTATAATGTGTTTATGTGCTTTATATTTGCATCTTTCTTTATTGTTATTTCTTTGCGATCATGTTTTTCTAACATATGTGATTCGGAATGGATAATTGATAAGTAAAAATAGTTTGGATCTAAGGATCAACTCTCAAACCAACTAAGGTTGAATACAAATGCAACAAGCCTATGGAATTGACTTTCTACTTGGGAGAATAATGGACATGGATAGATTATTTCTCTATCAAAATGGTTTTTCAGCTTAAGGAAATAAATTCATTAAAAGTAGAAGTAGCATCAACTTGGTATGCAAAATTGACATGAAGAGGAACTAAGACTTAAAAAGAGCTCGGGAAATATGTTAATCCAACCCATGGTTAGTGAAGGAACAACCTTATTTTGCACTAATCATCTAAAACACTAAGGATCTCCAGTATACTTAACCAACATGGAAACTTAATGGCATTAAGTACACAAAGAAGCTTAAAAACATTGGTAAAACTGTTTTTTAAGTAATACCACAAACAACATCTATGTGAACTCTTAAATTACTTGGAGTAAAAGGGATTCATTTCATGGATAACTCTTATAGATGTCAATAATTCCTGATGGTAAAGATTGTTTTGAATGATTATAATAAGAAGTTATAGCCGCCAACCATTTTTAATGGTAAACGATTGTTTGGATTGACTAATAATAAAAAGTTACAGTAAATTAAATAGAGTGAATTAAGGAAGACTACATGACCATATCAACGAATGTTTTTCTTTTGATCATATTACGAAATATTTATGCATAAATTATTTTTTAATCACATTCAATTAATGATCAATTCTTAGAACATTTAATCACATGATTAAATGTTATAAGAATAATTCGCCTCTTAAAAAAATGATGATATAAACCAAGCAAGTTAGTTATATGCTTTGGATTTGTTATCCATTTTTAATGATTTTTTCATCTTGTTGTAATTATTATAATTGCATTTTTAGATTGTTGGAATTGTATAATCAAAGTATCCATCGATAATTGAAGGCAGTGAATCCATTTCTACAATCAAAATTACAATTTAAACAATGAAACCAAAATTTTAACAAAAATATCATCGTCGGATTCCAATAAAAATATCTTGAAAAAATGCATATGATAAAATATTTAGCTTATTTATGCCAATAGGAATTTAGATATTATCTCATATTTTGGACTTCTTGAGCGAATCAACAAGATTAACCCAAGTGTAACAAGTGTACAAAGGGATTCATTTCATATTCGTCATATCTTGTTATGCTTGAATACATCTTGATTAAGATTTATATAATCTTCACTTAAAAGGTGGTTAGAGACTATCTCCCATACATCTCGGACTATCTCCTATACATCTTGACCACTAAACAAAGCCTTCATTGTTAGAGACCAATATTCATTTAATTATTTGAGAGAGGTGGAAGCCAGTTTTTTTTATTTTTCCAAGTGGAAAATTATTATTTTTTATTTTTTCTTTAAAGACAAGGTTTCTTTAATAAATTTTCTTTCCTTTTTACTTCTAAGCCTACAACACACTACCTTGGAAACCCCACATTTTCCTTCAACCAAAATACTTGCCACATGATTTTACTGTGATGGGGATTTAAACTTTACCCTAGATGTATCTTTCGATAAACCTCAACACAACTATATTGTGATAGACTCACAATACCATATAACCAAATATTAAGTAAGACTTGTGTCCACCATTCTCAAATAAAAACTTAAAATGTAAACAATATTTACATAAGTAATTATGGAGAAGATGTGCTGAATAAATAAAACATGCACCTCCTTGAGCTCTGGAACTCTTCTAAGAGTTTTTTTTTTCTCCTTTTTTTTTCTTTTTTTTTCTCTTTCTTCTTTTTCTTATACAATGAGTAAGATTTGCTTGTCTTAGAGGCTAAGGACTTATATAAAAGACTAATAAATTTATACCTAAAAACTTAACTTCAGAAATTCAATTCAACCCTTAAATATGGAAAGACTTAATCTAACAACATGTAATGTACTTGTAATGTACTTCTAAAAACATGATATATAAACCAACCAATAATTAATATTTCCAAGCATAGTGTCCCTTCACAATGTGAGCAAAGAACTCAAGAGAGGCCATGCCCAATACCCGTGTATCCATGAGAAACCTTGCAAAGCACTCTACTTATCTGTTTCAAAAGAGCTTTAAGGTTCCTAATTCATTTAGGGATTGATTTCACAAGGAAAACAACTCGCTCACAACCAGGGATGGAAATACTGGACACGACTTTGTGGTAAAGATCATATATTTGTTCTCTACTTCAAATTTACATCACATATGATTACACAATACATTCAATGTCAATCTATCACTTCTCCTTCTCTACCTTACAAAAAATTCTATACCAACATAAAAAGTAGGTAGAAGTACAACATTGTGGTGGTGGGCAAAAAATATTTTATTTGCAGCAGAGTATTAAATGTTGGGCTGGTTGCACTATGGGTCCTTAGATCTTAATCTGTTTGAGATCCAATAACCCACAATACAGCAACCACAGCAATTATTACTATTACTCTGGTACATGTTGAATATTGTTCACTTGCTCATGCCCTCCATAACGTTTTTTTTCCTTTTCCTCGTTTGTATCGATGAAGGACAAACGCATGTGAGCAGTCTCATTTGCTCAAGCATTGATGGAATTTGAAGGGTGAATTGTCCATCATGGCATAAAGGGGTGAATTGCTCTCATGGGTCAATTTAACTGCAAATAAGTCTAAAATTTCGTGAATTCCGTAAAAAAATATTTGGCTTAGAATGTAGAAAACGTTTTAAATTTGAGTTATAATCCGCAATTAAATGTAAAAAATGTTTCAAAATTCAGTTATAACCGGCTATTTTGACGGGACTTTGCCCTTTTAAAATTCCAACCCTACACGCCAGGTTAGCCCCCGTAAAACTCATGTCGGTTTCAGCGTCCACAGTGTGATGCGAATGGATCACGATCACTGTGTGAGAGTTTGGAGAAGAAGTTCAAAGGCTATCCATGCGGTACCGCCTCTAGACGTGGATAGGTTTTAATTATCTTCAATCAATTATAAAATTCGGATCCATTTGTGAATGGATTGTAAGATTGAACGACAAGCTATTGGTCCCTCTCTGTCTGCTGGCCTGTTCGCGGTAAGGCACTCGAAAGGGTTCGCACATGGATGTAAAGATCGTTGTAATGATGCTCTTCGCGACAGACTTGGATGCAACAAGGTGTGGATTTTCAAATTCACTTTGCTGTTAAATTTTGGAGATCGTTATTTTGTTTTTGTTTTTTAATCATGCAAATATAAATATAAATATATTATTTTTGTAATTTAATTTAAGGCAGATTTATTTATTGTAGTTTTTTATAATTATATTGAATGCACTTCAAACCTTAAATCATAATTTATTTATGAAACATGATTATGTACTGAGTTTAATATATACTAGTCTAGATTTATGTTAACTCTGGTTTTATATGATGGTGTTGATGGTTAATGTCCACTTAGACCAAACTTTGGTATATCAGACTCAAAGAAACCAATTATTTAGTTTGTTTTAAAATTGTATTTCTATACTCAAAGAGCTTGGAGAGAAGCCTTTCGAGCTCACTATAATTTTGCCAAGTTAAAAGACTAGGAAAGTCTACAATAAAGATTATGAAACTGAGATCTAATGTGGATGTAAGCAAGGCATTCTAAGAGGAAGTGTTTTTCATCATCAATGTTCATATTCTGGGAGAGATGGCAGATCCTTTCTACCCATAGCATTCTAGGAAATGCCCATTTTTTTAAGGTGCAAACTTTTTATCAAGTTAAATAAAAAAACAGATTTGTACCTCAAAAAAGTTAGATATAATAAATATCAAATTAAAATATACACTCACATAAAAATTCACATCCTTAAATATAAGTCATAAATAACTAAAATCAAAATACACTAACTTAATTCCAAGACTATAATCACTTTCCAATTTATCATCTTTACTTATAAAAAAAATAAAAATAAAAAGTTGGATATATAAAATAAACAAGAGCCACGAGGTGGCAATGTCCTGTGATATCGCAAATTAGATTTTTTGAAATTTGCAAAACAAAAAGTTTACTTATGAATAAATTGCACTATGGTTAGTTGGTGATTGACTTTCAACTATGGAGAAAATTGAATTACTTTGAGGGCTAAAATTTGAAAAAGTAAACATTTAAGAGATTTTGGTCTATAACAAAGCGAAGTAAAAAACTGCAAACATGACAATTCATTTTGAATCTTTATACATCTCAAGGTTGTATATATTCAAGTTCATTATTTTTAGTTTGAAAAAGTTAATAATTGGACAAGCTCACTTCATTTTGTGTGAAAACCCTTCTAAAAGCTATAAGGATTTTTTTCTAAATTCTTAGTTTCACTTAATTCACATGAATTTGTATTATAAAACTTTACTAAGCAATTTATAATTTGAAGATGACTTATAGTTAGGAACAAATGAAGAGTAAATTGATTCATAATTGGAAGATAACATATAGCATCCGAATTTGGAACAAATAAGCAATAAGTAATGACAAAACTTTAGTTTGCCAAAAACATTGAATTTGTTCACTTATAGGTCAATCTTTAATTTTAATATTTGATATATCAGTCCTAAACTTATTTACTTTTTGAGTGGAAAATGTAACTCTAA
This sequence comes from Pseudotsuga menziesii, assembly GCA_001517045.1. NCBI lineage: Eukaryota > Viridiplantae > Streptophyta > Pinopsida > Pinales > Pinaceae > Pseudotsuga > Pseudotsuga menziesii. The sequence continues at coordinate 104,166 of LPNX010871209.1, forward strand.
ATTGTATATCTTGAATTTTGTCAAGTTGGTTTATTTCTATGGTTGCAAAAAAAAAAATTCTTCTCCACATTTAGGTTCAAATCTCATGTTATAACAAGAACAAAAAAAAGTTGTTTTTGAATATCATAATTATCATAAAATTGTTGGCAAATGATCAAATGTTCATGAAAACAAAATCTTGAACTATAATATTTGATGAGAAAGCATTAGCAACATTTGTCAAAGAAAAAAAAGAAATAAACATTAACACCAACCAAGCAACCTCCCTAAAATATATGAATTTTTCCACACCAATAATTTTTTTACATGCATTATACGTATGCTTTATCAACATCTTTTTCATTAAAAATGGTGTAATTAATTTTTTTTGAATGCATCCTAAAAGTTACCTAACAATATCCTCTTTTTTTTCTTCTAAAGTGCAAAGTTGTCCTTATAAATCTAAAAGAGTTTATGCTACCTAATATGAAGTTATTATAAACCTATAATTATTGTGGACAAGCATTATCCACCATACAAATAGGTGGAAGCATGAGTATACAAATTAGAACAATGAATAAAACACTATTTCAATCTTCCCGTTCATGATTCCACCCATTTATGCACGACAATCAACAAGGTCTTGCATGGCACTTAAGGTTTGGCATTGTTGTGTACAAGCTGCTAATATAATGCACACACACAAACAAAATTCATGTTCATCAAGAAAATGTAATACATAAAATAAAATATACTTATTTCCCACTAACTCCATGCACTAACTCCATGCAGAAGTTGAAGGCATGAAGTACTGAGTATAGCCAACCAATTTACCTCAATGGCAAACAGTATCATCTGGAAAAAAATCTTTGTATTGCATTCAAATCTAATAGAAACTATGGAACATCGAGACATATATCATCTGGAGTATTATTTTTTATGGATCAGTTGTAGAGCTTGCAGGTGTGGTAGGAGAGAATTTCACAGGTAAGATGGGAGCATCCATTTGGCATTTCAAGATCTTGATAATCTCAGATATATTGGGCCTCATTTTTAGGTTTCTCTGCAGGCACAAAAGATGAAGTGTGATGCATAGATGTGCGTGATGTTTATCATTAATGCCCTTCAATGAATCACTCACAAGTTCTAAGATATTTCCCATTTGAACCAATTGTCTTTCTCATGGGATGAGACTGGCCTTCTCAAACTCTTTCCTAGGAGATGCCATAACATGTAGAGGCCTCCTTCCAGAGACAATAACTAGCATCAACACCCTAAAACTGTAGATATCACCCTTCTTTGATAGCAACCCACAACCTCCATATTCAAGTGGTATATAACACATTGTTCCTCTCATGCTAGTGGCACTGCTCAGGTCTCATCTACTAAAATCACCACTGCACTTAACTTCCCATGGAATAATCCCTTTTGATTTTATCTCTACTCTTCCCAAAGCTTATATCCCCGCTATGGTCATAGAAAGATTCCCTTCCCCTGCTACCTATTCTACTTTTTTTTCTGCTACCAAATCTATTGAGGCTTTTCCATCTTATTTTATCCAGCTTCTTCATCTTCCTACTCTTCTTGCTCATCTCTGCAAAATGCTCTTCTTTCCACCACTCCTTGATTTTTCTAGAATTATCCACAATTTTACTCCCCTAAGTTCTTCTCATAGAATCAACGTGTCTTATGATTTCCCCACCTGGATGATTATCATCTAGACAACTCTTTCTCTCACTCTTTTTCTTCCCCTTATTGTTGTCCAAGCTCCCAGAATGCCCAATTTGGCTACCAATAAACTCCATCACATGGTCCTTCGTGCTGAGTTCTCGAATGTCATCATGTTTCCATGAAAACCATTCTCTACTCCGTGATTTCTTCTTTTGAATCTCCTTGTGATGGTTGTCTGAAGGAAATGCCTACAGCTCCTTGCTCCACCAATCAGTTCTTTCTTTTGATGGGAAAGACCAAACTCAATCAACTTCAAAGAGGTTATGAAGCTTTCAAAATCTAGAAACACCCAAATTCTCTGAAACAATTTCCTTCTTATCAATGTCTACATCAATAATATCCATTTTTTTTACAACACTTCCTTCACCATGATATTTGTTCTTGGATTTAATTTTACTTTCATCATCAGAAGCTAATTCAAATTTTGACCCAACAATTCTTGTAAGGTCCTGGCTTTTCAAAAAGTCTTCAATTCTACCCATTAGCTCTTGGCTCCCTCCAGGGTCTTAGCTGAACAAGCAGATCGTCGCTCTAGAGCCTTGCAAGCCCAAAGTCAACAATACAAGCACTGAAATGGCCATCCAACAGCACATTACTGGGATTTACATCTCCATGAATGATGCGCGAATCACCATCAACGTGTAGAAAGGCCAGATCCTGGGCAACATCAAGGATAATATTGAATCTCTTCTCCCAATCTAACTTGCTAGATAAAGGAAAATCATCCTTCTCAAACAAAGCCCCCTGCTACCTGCAGACTCATGCTTCTGCATATATTGATAAATGAGGAGCCTCCTCTTACCATATGCACAGTAACCCAAAAGGATAACGATGAAAGGAGAACGTAACCCACCTACGATGGCTAGCTCATTCTGAAACTCTCTTTCACCTTGCAGGTGTTTGAGTCATTTACCCAACATGCACACTTTTTTGGTCAATTTTGGCTTATTTACCCACTATCCTAAGTTTAATTGACTTACTTTTCATCAAATGAGCACAATATGACATCAACATGAGCTCACCCATGCCCTCCTTCAGTCAAGGAAGCAAACTAAACCTTCTCCTCTAGTCGGGGAGGCTTATTGGGCTTCCTCCTTCAAACAAGGAGCATTTTTGGGGTGATCTGAGTGTCATAAATGCACCTAATTGCTAACTGATTGTTATAATCAGTTAACCTGGGTTATGAAGGAACCTCCATTCATTATTTGATTATTTTTGGTCATTATTTATGAACTGGAGCTAACACATGCGCATACAACCACTTCTGATGACATGTTTACTTCAGTTAACTCCACCAGAGATACTTGCAGTTATGGATGCGCTACCTCCTTCAGTTGGACATGCAGTTACATGTGATGAGTCACTTTTATTTAGACTCAGTCATCTATTGCACTCCGCATTTAGTTAGGACTTAGTGTGAGAGTCAGTTATTGATTAGCTTGGTGGTCAACTATGTGTGCGAACTGTGGCTGACATTCAGTTAAGCTACACACATCTATTCAATTCGAATGATATCTTTGAGTATTCAAATTTTCTTGGAATTCATGCACCTTGTATGACCATTGTATTGTATTATTTATTATTCATTTGATTATACAGAGTTACTACTTCCATTGCAGCACCATTTTGCCAATTTTATGCATATTTGTATGTATTCTTTGTGAGACTGTGTTTTCAAATCCTAGACCACTGTGGAAAATTAATATGGTATCAGAGATCATGGCGGGACGAAGCTCATTCTCTTCAAAACATGGTTTTTGACGGATCTTGCATGAAAAATTGAGCAAAAGCTCAAATTCCAGCACTGCACCAGAAGCAAAAGGTTTACCACTTAATACCCCAAGTTAAGGAATTGTTGATCAAGCTTGCTTGATCAATTATGCTGGGTGTGATGAAAACCTAAAATATGCAGGTTGTTCGACCTTACAGTGACCTTTTTTTTTGCAGGTACAACTTCGAATGGACTCATCATCCCCTCTTCTCACCCCATTCACAAGCTATTTAGAATGGAAGTTGAAGATGATTACATCTTTGAAGAGACAATGTATCTATGAGGTGTCTATTGGACTTGGAAAAGAGTCTTATGAGAATGAGAATGACTGACTAAATGACAGTGATAGAGATTTTGGAGCAATATGTTTGGCCCTTTCTCCTAGCTTGTGATACCTTATTGGTTCTATTGAATAGCCAAAGGATCTCTGGACAATATTGGACAAAACCTTTGGAAAGCACAATGAGGATCATAATAGCACTTTGGAGATCACATCCAGCACCACAAGAGTTCTTTACTCAAAATTCTTAGCCTCTACTCTCTGTACTAAATTTGTTCAAGATGAAGAAGAACCAAAATCTTCTACACAGTCAATTTGAATTGAAGAAAGTCTCCTTGCAGTGAATCCTTCTCCTGATGCTCCAGAAGTTTGTGAGATCTCTGATATCTCATCTCCTCATATGGATGAAATAGAAGAAGACATTCAAATCTCTGATATTGAATAAAAAAACTATTACACTTCCATGCAAACATTCACCAGTGATTTTCCTTTGAATTATGTGCAAAATTTGCTAGTAATTGCTTCCAAAAGTGAAGAGAAATTTGATTTTTCTCCCTCTAATGTTGTTGTTGGTGTGCAAATATGTAATAATTTGGATATTTTGGAAGAAATATCAGATTACCAGAGTGATCCATTCGCTCCCCATGATCTATATCTTCCATCAAATTCCTGCAGGATTGCATGCACAAAAATTCAGAATTTTGAAGAAGAAGAAAATTATGCATCCACTGTCTCGGTTGACCATACTTTTGGATCTGATATGAACCTTATTGGATCTGATATGATCTTATCTAGATCTGATCTGATATTTCTTGGTTCAAAAATTCAGGTTCATAAACCTTCAATACTTCTTGTAGCTATTCTCATCAACGGTGTGAAGAAACAAGTACCGCAAGTCTCCTACAAAACTGCTGCTGGGGATTTGATTTCATTTCACAGTTTTGGATCTATTGTGAACCTATTTAGATCTGATTTACTTTTTGACCTGATATTATTTTGGTCAAATTTTAAAATCCAAGAGCTTTCAGTCATGCTTGTAGCTTCTCTCACCAATTCCGGTGTGAAAAATCAAGTACCGAAATTCTTCTTCAAATTTGCTGCTATGGATTTGGTGTTAGTTTCCTCTTATGAGGTTGCTGATATTTTATTTTGTGAATCATTAGCAATTTTTGAAGCTATATCAGATTATGGAGCTCAAGCATTCCCTCTACATAGTCCCAGGGCTTCTCTACCTTTGGTCACATGCTCATCTCCTCACAGAACTAGTAAAGAGGAAGACATTCTGCATCCGCTTGGACACTTGCTCCTAAGACTTGGGGCTGATTTTACCACTCATGGTTTACTGTTCAAGGCTGCAACATATCAGTTTCTTCAGTTTTCCACACATGGTTTGAATTCTCAAGTACCTTTGCTCTCTTATTAGTCGATTTCAGTTGCTCTACATGAGTCCAAATTTCATCCCGCAGTTGTCTATGTTCCTAATTCATTTGAGCACATTCCTTTTCTTCTAAAGAGGAAGATTCCTCCAGACATATTCATTTAGTTTGGATTCAAAGGTTCACATGCACATTCTCAGGATGCTGCTGCATAGAGGAACCAAAAATTTCTTAATTTACTGCTTAGTTTGAGGGGGGCTATTTTTCCCATGAGGTTTTGCCCATTTCCTTGGTTATATTAAGCAGATACTTTATTGTATAAGGTGACCTATGGCCTTCGTTGTTAAGGACCTATCATTTCATGCATTGTTTTTTACTCCTCCTAAGTATAGCTTAAGGGGGGGTGTTGGAGTCATTTACCCAACATGCACACTTATTTGGTCAATTTTGGCCTATTTACCCACTATCCTAAGTTTAATTGACTTACTTGGAATCAAATGAGCATAATATGACATCAACATCATCTCACCCATGCCCTCCTTAAATCAAGGAAGCAAACTAAGCCTTATCCTTCAGTCGGGGAGGCTAACTGGGCTTCCTCCTTCAAACAGGGAGCATTTCTAGGGTGATCTGAGTGTCATAAATGCACCTAATTGCTAACTGATTGTTACAATTAGTTAAAATCACTTATGAAGGTACCTCCATTCATTATTTGATTATTTTTTGTCATTATTTATGAACTGGAGCTAACACATGCGCCTACAACCACTTCTGATGACATGTTACTTCAGTTAATTCCACCAGAGCTACTTGGAGTTATGGATGCGCTACCTCCTTTAGTTAGACATGAAGTTACATGTGACGAGTCACTTTCAATTAGACTCAGTCATCTATTGCAGTCCGCATTCAGTTAGGACTTAGTGTGAGAGTCAGTTATTGATTAGCTTGGTGGTCAACTATGTGTGCGGACTGTGGTTGACATTTAGTTAAGCTACACACATCTATTCAATTCGAATGATCTTTTTGAGTATTCGAATTGTCTTTGCATTCATGCACCTTGCATGACCATTGTATTGTACTATTCATTATTCATTTGATTATACAAAGCTTCTACTTCCATTGCAACACCATTTTTCCAATTTTATGCATATTTGTTTGTATTGTTTGTGAGACTTTGTTTTCAGTTCCTAGACCAATGTGACAAATTAATAGCAGGGATGAGACATCAAGTTTCATGTTCTTAACCAGGTTTAAGAGGTAGGTATTGTTGATTGCATGGGCAGACCCGGGTTTACTATAATTAATCAACAACACCCCAAACTCACTGGCCCTTTCGGCAACAGACCGCAAAGCGATCTGAAG
>LPNX010871214.1:0-17929 GCA_001517045.1 Pseudotsuga menziesii
CTGGTACCAATTGGGGGTTCCCATTGGAATGGAGGACATTGTTGATTCATGGTAGGAAAACAACAATTTTTAAAATTTGTTCTTCGTTACTCAACCCTTTTTGTTGATATTTCTGCAGGTTTGTAGACTCAGAAAGATCAATACAAATGTAATTGTTCCTTGAGAAATATGGACCCATATCTTGGTTGATTTATGGGTAGATCCATTGCAATAAATTCAACTCTTTAATGCCGATCCCAAAAGTGTAGGTTTGTTAACCATGTCAAATAGGGCATCTTGATATATTTAGTTTTCCTCAAGGGTGGATATCCTTTTAAATTGAGACCTTTATCATGAGCCCTATATTGAGGCCGAACATGCCCATGGTTAGTTGCAATAATTTATAACTATTTAATAAGAGGATCCACCACATGAACTTCTTCATCAAAAGGCAGAAACGAAGAAGTCAAGCAACATTCCACATTGCTTGTAGAATCGGGACGCCGCATAGTCATCATCTTCATCATCATCCTTGTCATCATCACCATATTAAATAAAGTCACATACATAAAACATCATTGCCATCATCAATCATATTAAATAAATTCACATATATAAAATATCATTACCATCATCATCATCACTCTAAAATTACAATTTATATACCTAAATTCTAGTAATGAAAAATAAAAAATATTTGGCCTTCTAAAACATACATGTAAAAAGCACAATAAAAACAAAACTACTAAAAATAACATTAAAATAAATAATCATAAAAAATAAAACAAAATCATAAAAAAAACAAAAAATCATAAAAAAACTCAAAATCAAAATGCACAACAAAGAACAAAACCTCAAAATGCACAACAAAGAACAAAACCTCTGCCCTGTATGCAAGCTCGACTGCCATCCCTCCTCGACTGCTCTTCCTGTGTTTATGAGTTCTGCGGTATAGCTAATAATACTCTGCCTTGATTTCTGCATGCCCAACAGCTCCTCATACCTCCCTAATTAATAGTTCTATGGCATAGCTAAGAATACTCCATGTCACTGAATCGCTGGGACGAACGGTGACTGAGAACATCTCATGCCCTAGCACCGACATGCTGACACAACACATAGAACTCACAATGAAAAAGCATTGAGAACCCACGATGATAGAGAGCTGAAGTGTTGAAGAGGACCAATTTATTCAAATCTGGATCGATCCTAATCAGGTAATCTTTATTGAGAATGCATGCCATGTATTTGAAGTAATATCTAAAAAAATTGAATACTGCCTAAATAGTTTCTAGAGTTAATGAATATTGCAACTTTTCCTGATGTAATTTCTCTCACCACTATCCATACAATTGAGTGAACAATACTCAAAGCTTGGTCAAAATTTATCGTGAATGCTGTCAGTCGCGAATTGTGAATGCTGTCAGTCCCCAATCGTGAATACTATCAAGAATTGTGATTTGTGAATCATGAATAATGTTTTCGAGCTCTCCCATACTGTGAACTTTACATGCGTCATGAGATTACTGCAGTCCCCAATCATGGATGTGATAATCAGATTGCAGCATTTGAAGGGCTTCCTCTATGGAGGCAGATCACCAACTCTTAAGAGTCCAAAACATGTCAAGCATGTAGGTGTTGTTGGTGCTAAAAGTAGGAGCCTTTACAACAGAACGCTGGCTGCCATGTCTTCCATAGTTGTCCTTCAATTAGAATGTTTGCAAAGGCATAGATTTCAGGGCAGTAGCAGTAAATCTCTAGGATGCAACGTCCAAACCTAGATTGCAGAACAGTTCAACAATCCTCGTCACAGATTAATACTCAAGATGCAACGATCCCTCTCAAAGAAGAAGCTAACTGCTGAAACAATGGGTAAATGCTAAACCTTGCTGAGAAGCCTCCCAAGGATATCTGCGCTACCCTAATGAAGCATGAATATAGCGGGACATTTTTACAAAAGCTTGTCTTAGCTGATCCATACTACGCAATACACACCGATTTGACCACCCTACAAGGTTATCCCAAGGCTGCAGCTCCTCTAGAAGGTGATCCAAGGGTGGCTCAAAGATTCAAAAGGCTAGGCACAGCAAATAAACCTCTTCAACATGCATGCAAACTCTTCAAATTCATCTCCAAGAGTATTCAAACAGACCACAAGAGGGAATGTTGATCAATGCTTTGTTGGCTCCTACCAGATGAACCCTATAATTTATGTTTAAAAGTGACAGCCTGCAGTTTGTTTATTCAATCACCCTCCAACAACAGCCTTACTTCCCAATGAGGTTTCAATCCATGAACTTCTTTTTAGATCTAGACTGCTGCAAATCATTTTCAAGTCACATGTTAGCTGATGCTTAGACTGTTGCACATGAAATGATGCCTAAAGGATGCCCATAATTAAAAGTAAGGCTGCATCTACACAGGAACATCATCATATTTTCCAATGGACACCAATAAATTTCACCCAGAACATAGCATAATTGCTTCTCAACTCACAGCATTAGCCCAGAATTGGCTTTCTGTTCATTCTTTGCAGCTAAAACACACCTAGAACTACTATTCAATTGCATAAGTCATCCCACAATATGGATAGGACGCTGCTTTCTGCTGCTACACATGCCCAGAACTACTGGTACTACTGATTAAGGTCTGTAATGCACCTAGAGGCTAGAACTGCTCCCTAAATAATGTTTAGAGACTCAGAATAGTTCATATAATGTCTAGATTTGGGATTTATGGTTTTTTTCATTCCCATATATGTTACTCGCATGCTATCTTTGCCCACAATCAGCCCACAATCAGAAATGAATGCTGTTTTAGGGCTGTTTGAGGCCACAAACAGACCCAAAATTGCCCATAGGGCTGTAAAAATGGTATAGAATTTGTCCCTCTACATACCCAGAAACCTTGAGAACAGCCCAAAACTCCTCATGAAAACTGAAGGTAAACACCCTACGCAAACAGGGGGGTAACACAACATAAATATCGTCTTCTATTATTATTGTTGTTTGCTTCTATTTTTTATATTTTTCTAACATAACAATTGTCATCAACAAACTGTAACAGAAAAAATCAACCATGAAATGAAACAGGGCATCATGACCAAGGAGTTGTAATATACAGTCAACAGTTCAAACTCAACTATCATATAATGTTTACAAAATAGACCATATAAACAAATAATTCTAAAGTTATAGAATCTAGATTATAAACTGAAAAAGACATAATTCTACCATATGTTAAGTGTTAAACTTTCGGGTTACTCTGAAACTGTTTACACCAAGTTTGGGATGCATCATGAAATTTGGCATACATGGTGGTTTTTCAGCCCCTGGATAGTATGAGAGGGATTTTAACATGAGAGATGGTCCATGATGGATATGCACACTTGTAATAGCTTTCTCAAAGGATGCCAGCCTTAGATGATCATTGGCTTAATGTTCTTCCCTAGGGCATTTGAGATCTCTTGCTTGGATGGTGGGCCTACTGCATGATGGCCATATGGAGGATTCTCTTAGCGGGAGAATGCCCTACAGGATACAAGGAACATTGTGCATTGTGGAGTACTACAAGCCCTAGATATCATGTGGCAGCTTGGTTTTTTGTTCAAAATATTTGAAATGGCTTAGGGACGCCTAGGGCTTCGACTTTGTTCTTGCTAGGGGTAGCTGCCCCAATGGAATACTTGGCTTTGGAGGATGAATGGAATCATAAAGGCTCAAGATGGAGTGGTGTGGCTTGCCTTGCATAGCTATATCATCTTGGGTGGTGCACGATGTCATCATTGGAGCTTGACACTAGTACTTAGGAGTGGAGCACTTCGCTTGAGTGTGGCTTACTTATGTTTAGTAGGCTTGCTTGTAAGGCTTAAGCTGACCTATGCTATATTGTTGTCCTTCCTTGCCTCTCATATAAACAGAGAAAGGAGAGAGTATTTCCAAACATCACGACACATCACAAATTCATTTTTATCTCTTCTTTGGGGTGCTCTCTTAGTGATGTGCTAAGCTTCACGAGGAAACCCTAGTGGAGCATAAGAGGAGAAGATGGACGATTCTTTCTTGAATTCTTCTTTGTACATTTGATCTCTCTCTCTTGGGCATTGGGGCTTCTTGGTCTCTTGGAGCATCTTGGATTCTAGGATTAGGGTTTCATCCTTTTGAGGCTAGAGATTAGGGTTTGATGTATTTGGGGAAGAAAAGGAGGAGGGTGTCTTTCCTTGGAGATGTTGATGTTTGTAGCTCAGATAAGTATTTCCATGATTTTGTGTCTTACTTATGGAAATAATCATTAATACCTCTTTGGATCCTAGTAAATTCACTTATTTAAAGTCTATTAAAGTGAATGCCTTTTTAGATGATTGAGGCTAATTTAGAGAAATGACCAAGTTGTTGGCATTAAATATTTAAATTAATTAAATGAATCTCAATCATTTATCTCAAATGAGTGAGATTTAATCTCAACAATTGGAGTTAGGGTTTTGGTTCATCTCAATAGTATCATAGGCAAGTGAGGAGAGGGAGGAAGATACACCATCACAAGAGTGAAACTCAAGCATTGAGATGGAGAGAGAAATACATTGTACTTCCAATTTCTCACTAAGAGAAAAACAACATTTCGAAAGACATTTGTAGGGGGGTTGTACCAATCAAGCAAAGCCATCACTTATCTGTAGGGGTAGCCGTACAGGATTCCGTACAATGGTACAAATCCATACTGCACAGTCCATACCATTGTACATATCAACCGTACAGGGATTCAATGCATTCATTTGGATCTATACAAATCATCATCCGTATAGTCGTATAGATTGGCCACGTGCATAGTTCTGTACAATCGTACAGACCATACAATGGCTGCACAAGGCCATACAAGGAAACAGATTCAACAGCTTGTTTGTAGAGGGTTTTTTGGGGTGATTCTTTTTTTGTAAGTAAGATGGGACCCTTCTATTACTAGATCAAAACTAAAGATATTTACATATCCTACTCCTTTTAACATGGAGTCAGGCATCGGTCTAGCATCAGTCAGGCATTCTTGTACCTGCTGCGCTTGAGGCATCAATGGCGGAGGCTTCACAATTCTTCCAGATCTTGCTTGCTATGGATTTGAAACTCTCCTCTGAGCATTTTGTTTCTTGAATAAAAATCACTAAGGGTTTCTCTTCCCTTATTTTCTTCTTCAATAATATTTTCTTGATAGGTGTGCTGCACCCTCTGATGTTCCAAGATAAAAGCTTCATTGGGAGGGTTTGCTGGATATGGAAAAGGTTGCCTTGATGGTCGGAAAATTCCCTAACGCCTCAAGTTTTTCCCCAATGTCCTTGATCCGTTGCTGGTTACTTCTTCTTCCACGTTTTTCATTGCCTGTCTTCTTGATAGTCTCATGGATTTTGGCTCTTGGGTTATCCGAGCAAACTACTAGAGATTTATCTTTTTTCTTGGTATTTGTGATTGCTTCCTTGAGCAGAACAACCTGTTGTGCTGGTATGATCCCTTTGATTGGATCTTGGACAGCTTTCTCAAGTTTGCCTAGGTTTAGGTCTCCTAGATCCATTTCCTTTGTGTCTTCTTCTTATACCTGCATATTGGTTTGTTTCTCTATTGTCACATCCTCGAAGGTTTCCAAGCTTTCCTTGCAATCCTTAGGGCCGTCTTTAGATGTTTCTGGGCTTTCCCTATCCGGAATTTTCTAAGTGCTTTATTTTTGTAGAATCTCGAATGGATTAGAGGTGCTAGATTTTTTGTTTACCTCTGGTCCTTGATGATGCTTGGTCGATCTCTTCCTGCTTGCGACCTTCGTGTACCCCTCCTCGTCCTTCTCATCTTTGCTTTTCTACTAGGTAGTGGGATTATTTTCAAGGAAATCGTTGAACAGATTCCCATGTTCATGGAACCTTCTGCATCGAAACAGGATGTGCTCATAATCAATGGATTGATACCAGTCTTCATCCTCCCAACACAGATTTATACCTTTCGGTAGCTCCTTCGCAATGTTCATGTAAATGCATATGGGAGCATATGAGGTGTACTGCATTCTTTTTGTCTGATCTACAATCTTCACAAACTCTCCAATGGCATTCCCTAATGCCTCCAAGATGTTCTCATGCCAGTATTCAGATGGGATCGAATAGAGCCTGATCCAGATCGGGAAAAAGTATAGGTCCTCACTGTCTGGGTTGAATTTTTCCTTCCATGTTCTTAGAAACAGCCCTACGAAATTAAAAAAATATGGGCCTCCCTCAAATATTTTGTTCCTGTCTTCCAGGTTTAAAAAGATGGCTGTAAAGAAGCCCTTAGCTCCTAAGTGTATATCGAAGTGCTCCAGAGGCTTCCATGTTACATTAATCCACCAGAGCAAAGCTTTCTCCAACGGGAAAATACCCACAAACTTTTTGATAAGGGCATGGTCCCTCCTATGCTGTAAACGTGATCTGAAGCCTTCCTCCTTCATCTGCAATGATCTGAAGCCTTCCTGCCTTCCTCCTTCATCGGCATAGGCTAGTGCACTTGACCCCACAGATTCAAACTGTCATCTAGTGGCACCGAACTAGCCAAATGCCCAACAACATTGGCAACAATCGGTTCAACTAACCCTTGGGCTAGCTTTCTTAAGCCTCGTGTCATGAGCAATTTCTAATTTCTTCTCCCATGGCCTAGTAGCAACAAGAATCACTCCAAGAGTATAGGGAAAAGTTACAAAAGCACGCTCTCCTCCAAAGGGAGCTTCCGGAGTGGGAGCGTTGGGGGGGCAACACTTCCCCACAGCTAGGCTTGGATGCATCGGTACCAACCTATTCATATTGGCACTGGCCATAATTGCAATGAGAGGAATGAACATATTGCTTTTATAAGGACTGGATACTCAACAAATGCTCAAATGCTAGCTGGAATAATACCCAACTATAGGTTGTATTGGTCTTATTACTTGGGTGATTGGTAAATTTTGCAGGTTCCCAAATAGTGGGAAGCGTTTAATCTATGAGAGCAACATCATTTCTGCAATACTCTTTGGTATCTCTACTAATGCTTACTCCCGCATTAAGATTACAATAAAGAATATTCAACTTATGGTAGTTGAGTGAACTTTTAGTTAAGTCAAGCAATAACCATGATAACAGGTGTTGAATGACCTTTGCTCCCAAACTTACTTATACCTAAATATTCACAAGAGAAGTTTTTTTTTTCTTCATAAAATTCTAATAGTTGGTCTATTCTTCCTCTAAAGTTTATGCCATTATGATTTTTTATTTATATTTTTCTCAGCATCCCTTCCTTTGTAATTAGTTCTGGTTTTCCAGATTCTAAGAAATAATTTTTAACTTTCAATGCATTGACAAAACAATTTGCAGTCAATGATCCCATGTACCTTAGTGCACTAATAAGAATAACAGTCTGAAAATTAAATCCAAATCAGAGATAGAGAAAGTCAATATATCCACATGCAAAAAATTAAGCTAATTAAAAAAGCTTATTCAACCCACAATTTATATGAACTCCACGCCAAAGTCAACACAACATGCATATATAAACTTATTAACTAGATGAACCTTTCAAATGTTCAACAAACCAAACAGAATTGAAATGGTATCCCTATTATAAGTTCAAAATTAATATCAAAATTTATCTTTACTAGTATCTTATGGCACCAGAGTTGATGAATCCATCCCCACACGAAGACAAGTGCACCAGTCCACTGCCACCATCCCAGTCTTAAAAGAGAATTTCCATTGTCTACAAATTTCAACTCTCCGTCAGCTATACGAGGTATTTGTCTTAATACAGAGGGAACTGCTTGGGCGATAACATAAGAGGAGACCTCTGGGGCACACAAACTGCACATTGATAGGGGTGCTGCCACATAAAAACTGCAAAAACAAAGGTCCTGATAAAATTATCATCATGTATGCCTTGAATTGAATACTAATGCAGTATAAAGTTGTAAGCAATGAAACTTTGAGGAAAATCAAAGAACAGCTGTAAAAACATAATGATTCAATGAAAGCTTCAACAATTTGAAAATAACGCAAAGACATGTAAAATTTCTGTTTGACAATAAACAGAAATAAGTCATCCAATATGTTCTAGATTGCTCCACACCAAACCTCAGAAGATGAATTAAAAGAAGAATATTTTGCACTATTTGTTTTGATGTCAGATCAAATAATATAATCATACTTCTAGGAAAATATGAAATGCTAAAAAAATCTATTGTAATCTATCGTACTACCATTAGGTAACTCACCATTTGGGACCACAGTTTTCTTTTTTTTTTAACAGCTAATTTTTCTTTTTCCATTTTCCTTTTTTTAACAATCAATTTTTATTAATTTCCACGTTCTGGCATCCATGTTTTCAGAAAATGACACCTGATTTCTAGAAAATGCTGCAGATCCGGAGGCGTCCCCAACAGTTGGAGATGTTTCCATCCCCCCTTTGGGGATGGGGAATATGTCCTTATGCTACATGGGACAACCGTAATATATCCTACAACCTCCAAATGAAGATTCTACAATATGATTTTATAGGGAATGTTAAAGTGCAGACATGGCTGAGCAAGATCAAGCTAGCTTTCCAATCGCATGGTGTTCATAACCAAGAATTTAATCTAAACATTGCACTTTAGCACCTTGAAGGGCTGTCGCAGACATGGGGAGAAAGACAGATCTCTATTCTAAACACCTAAAAGGAGATTTCAGCCAGTTTGTAGATATAATAAACTATAGTCTCAATTGAAACTAGATATACACAATGATTTGCAAGAAGCTAGGTTTTAGGAACAGTACCCATCTTGCCAAGTTCATATTAGCAACAACTCTGTTTACCATGTTTAACAATGGTTCAAAAGAATAACCGTTGATGTCATTGGTTAAGTGATCTAGAAGACTACTACCTTTTGGAAGAATTGCACTCAGTAATTTTTTCCTACTTTTCCTACTTTTTTTTCTTTGAACTAAAACTAGCCTGCAGAAAGTAGATAGCTCTTTTAAGTAGGGTGTCACTAAAATACAATGCAAAATCTTCTGCAGTCTCATGTCTCCTTTCATCACACTGTACAATGTCAAAGATTTGGCAGTAGGCATACTCATCCCAGACTAGTTCATCAACAAAATCACCAAGTCTGGTGTACACTCTTTGCATTTTTTATACTAAATCTTCCCAAGAGTGATCATAATCCACCAAAAAACCTAAGTCTTGAGTTGATAGCCATCCTTGTTTCCATATTGCATTGGTAATAGGGTTCCCAAATTGATTCAACGTGAATTTACCAATACCTTGAAAGCACTAAATTAACTCTTCTAGAACAAAAACAACATTATTACAGGCCATTGTAGCATATACCCCTATCCTTACATGTGATCCATTGCCAATCTTCTTGGCCATAAAGCTCCCAATTAGAGGAAATTCCAGTGTCATAGATTTTCAATGGTTTGACATTATGAGCAAGAGCCTCTTATACCTGTTATTGAAGAATTGATTCCAAATTTGCAATATGAGTTATAAAACAGTCCAACAATACCTAGGAAGTCCAAATCCAGTCATACAGGTAATTTGATGGGGACCATCAAACTTCCAAAGGAATGAGGTCTTATCCATGTACATATTAGATCCATGTTGACATTGATACCATATAGGCAAGAGTTACAAAATGGAATTTTTAGGAAGTTTCTTCTAAGCTTTAGCTTTTCTTGTTTTTGTGCTATTAGTTCACTTGGGACAAAAAGAAAGAGCAAGTGAGGAAAACATAGAAAAGAAAGAAGCAAGGATTCAATCACAGTAGGATGCAGACCTGGACCAGGACTAGAATTAGTCATTAATGTCAATGCACAAGGTAGAGTGTAATGATATGTAATTGTGCTTTGTACAATCATTCACTCATGGAATAATTTTTCTTCCTTGGATGTTTTCTCTGTTGTATAATGAATCTTTAATCTTGCTGCTAGTCTACTTTCATTCTTTCTAAATCCCCTACTCTATTGTTGCTTTTGCAAGCATAAATCGGGACACATCTAAAGCAAGTTGTGCCTTGTTTCTAGACATCTTCATTACAGTAATATGTATTGGTAGGTGTTTCATGGCATCCTTTAGCAATTTTGATTTCTTTGAAATAAATTTGTTTACATAAAGTGGAGAATGTTCCTCACACAAAGACTCTTATTTTCATGTTGTTGGTACCAAGTCGATGACTTAAAATCCTGTTTACTTTGATGTGGAATCTAGAACTCATTTAGATGTTTATTCACATGAAAACTCTTCTACCCCTGCAAATGGGCCAAAGGTGGTGATTCCAGTCATTACTAAATTTGACATGGATCCCATAGCTATGACAATAGCTTCTCTTACATGTCATGTAGCTAAGAGACAAATAGGAAACACCATAAAAACAAAGACAATCTGTAAACCTTTGACTGTCGGCTTTAAACTTCTTCAAGTCTGCAACATACCTCTATTATGAACTCTGGAAAATACATATTCAGCTTCTCTTTTCACACCTCTATATTGCAAACTATTTTTGTGTCAAATAGGGAATTCTCAAGAATTGTGGTTGCACGATCAATATCCCAATAGATCCATTGTTGATGTCATTTGTTAAGTGATCTACTAGTCTCAGAGATTTTCAATGGTTTGACATTATGAGGAAGAGCCTCTTATACCTGTTGTAGAAGAACTAATTCCAAATTTGCAAGCTGAGTTGTAAAACAGTCCAAAAATACCTAGGAAATCCAAATCTAGTCATAAAGGTAATTTGATGGGGACCATCAACCTTCCAAAGGACTAAGGGCTGATCCATGTACATATTAGAGCCATGTTGGCATTGATACCATATAGGCAAGAGTTACAAAAGGCAGTTTGTTAACAAGTAGAGCGTGACAATGATGAAGTAGTTTGTTAACTTGAGTAGAGATTTGGAAAGTAGGAATGCTTCAATATTAAAAAAGAATGGAATTTATGGCAATCCAAATTTCCCATATAACAAGGAAAGGTGTAACTCTTAGACTTTTTAGTTTTGATCTGACAAACCAAATTTTGAGACGACCTTCGATAGAAGCTTCATTCCAGATAGCATGCTTCCCAAGGTTGTCTTCCATATATTTCCACACATGTTTAATAAATGGGAATTTTATGAAAAGATGAGTAGTGCAAGTCTTGGCATCAGATCTACAAAGTAGACAAATGTTTGGCCCAACCTTTTTTTTTTGTAGAAATTTGAAAGTAAGAATTGTATGATGTAAATCTAGCCACATTAGAAGTTTAGTTTTTTAGGGGCTTTGTTCTTCCACAATATAGAGAACCACATACCCGCTACTTGTATTCCATCCCCTTCAAAGGCTATATATCCTTGTTTTGGATTGTAACTACCACCAACTTTGTTTTTAACCCAGACTAGTTCATTAACAAAATCACCAAGTCTGATGTACACTCTCTGCATTTTTGATACAAAATTTTCCCAAGAGTGATCATAATCCACCAACAAACCTAAGTCTTTAGTTGATATCCATCCCTATTTCCATATTGAAGTGGTAATAGGGTTCCCAAATTGATTCAACGTGAATTTACCAATACCTTGAAAGCACTAAATTAACTCTTCTGGAACAAAAACAACATTATTATTGGCCATTGTAGCACCTACCCCTATCCTTACATGTGATCCATTTCCAATCTTCTAGGCCATAAATCTCCCAATTAGAGGAAATGTCAGTGTTAGATATTTTCAATGGTTTGACATTATGAGGAAGAGCCTCTTATACCTGTTGTAGAATAACTGATTCCAAATTTGCAAGTTGAGTTGTAAAATAGTCCAACAATAACTAGGAAGTTCAAATCCCGTCATAAAGGTAATTTGATGGGGACCATCAACCTTCCAAAGGAATGAGGTCTTATCCATGTACATATTAGAGCCATGTTGGCATTGATACCATATAGGCAAGAATTACACAAGGCAGTTTTAGGAAGTTTCTTCTAAGCTTTAGCTTTTCTTGTTTTTGTGCTCTTAGTTCACTTGGGACAAAAAGACAGAGCAAGTGAGGAAAACACAGAAAAAAAGAAGCAAGGATTCAGTCACAGAAGGATGCAGAACTGGACCAAGACTAGAATTAGTCGCTAATGTCTATGCATAAGGCAGAGTGTAATGATATGTAATTGTGCTTTGTACAATCATTCTCTCATGGAATAATTTTTCTTCCCTGGATGTTTCTTCACATGAAAACTCTTGACCTGAATGGAGTTCAAATGACTTTTTGAGAACACAATTACTAACCTATAGGACTTAACTAATCAGATTAGTGTCCTTTCATATACTTGGTTAGTAAGATAAATTTCATTAGTAGTGGTGCAACAATCACTGTCTATGTTGTAATAAATTATAGATGATAATACCAATTCGGCTTATACCCTGTAACCAGTGTTGCATCCTGTCAATAATCTCAATTTGGTATTTTAACATTAATGACATTACAAGAGACTGGGCATGTCTCCCTTATAAATAACTTCTGTAGAACCTAGCTCAGTTACTAATATTTAAATCTGAAGTTTGATTATCTTAACTCTATCTAGGGTTTGATGAAGAGGCCAGAATTCGGCCCTAAAATATATGCAACATACTGAGTAGGGTTCTAAGTTGAAATTATTATGTTTATTGCTATAAAACTTTATCATGTGCATAAATGTTCACACTATGTATTAGGTTCAAACCCTTGATATGTTTATAGTAAGCACTGTTTCATTTGATTTAAGAAACTATATAATTAGCTTACATAGTTATCTAAGAGTCTTATTTGTATTACGATTTATTTTTCTCACATATATATATATATATATACTTATGAATCTCTGTAATTATAGTTATATTTTATTTTAAACCTAGACTAACAGAGGAAACACCACTAAGATTAAAAATATAGTAGATTGAAAAGAAAGTAGAGGTACTATAGTGAATATACAGAAGAAAGGGAAACATCCATTAAAAGGTGAACTTAACAGAATAACCAGAACAGTAAATTCAAACCTTAACTTTGAATAAACATAATTATAGATCCCTTCTCTTAGAACAAATTCCAAACAGCTTTCAAATATAGATTTCATAACATATCCAATCATCTTACATTCAGCTACTGAGCATACTTCCAAATAAAACTATAGATTTAAAATTAAATAACAGTTAGAACATAGATAATATGCAGAAGGGGACAAACACCCAAAGGAGGTTGTTCCACCCAACCTTCTCCTGAAGCAGCCAAGATTACTTACTTAGGACCCTCAATCCTATTCACTGAACCACTAGAACGAAGATCATTGGATAACGGTTTACACAATAACTTGCTACAACTTAGCACTTAGTAGCAAACTTAACTCAACAATTCCACTTTAGCTATCACCTCATCAAATTCCTTGTGTGCCCGACCTTTTATTTTTGCAACAATAATAAGGTACATTCACTTGGAACATAATGATTAGTGAGCCTCCTGCTCAATTTGATGGTATTTATAAGATTTCCTAGGTATTTGGGCTAGTTTTGGAATTAAACGAGCCATCGCCTCAGTTCCCCTTCTCAGAGAACATGACCACAATTTTAGGGCTTATGCTTCCTGCAACAGCTAAAAAGTGAAATGCTAGTGCTGCCACTTTTCAACCATCCTTCTACAACTGCTCATTCCTCCGAGTAGGTCAGTGAACACCATTTAACAGTCTCCCTTTGATAGGTGTCTCTTCTTTTTTAATTATTAAAATACATAATTCTTCAATTACAGTCATCCTTGACCAACTTGGTCATAAACCTTTACAATAAATTTAACATAATGTTTTCTGAAATAAATAATAAATATATATATTTTTCAGTTCTAGGTGTGTTACAAACACCCCCCTTAAGTTCAACATCATCCACAATGTTGATTAAGTTTGTTTTGAGTCTTCCAAGAACAGAGCTGGATATGCCACCCGCATATCACTCTCCAATTCCCAGGTTGCTTCATCTGGACTGAGTTGTTTCCATTGCACTTTTACTTTTCCAATGGTGTGATTCTGGAGAAAAATTTCCCGCTTGTCAAGAATACAGTCTGGTTCCACCTAGAAATATCCTTCGGGTTCTACCTAAATCACATTCCAGTCGATCACATGAGTAGCATCATGTACATACTTCTTCTAAATAGAAATATGAAAGAAATTATGTATTCTAAGGTTAGGTGGATAAGCTAATTGGTATGCCACTGGCCCCACCCTTGCTAATATTTCAAACGGTCTGCAATACCTAGGTGCTAATTTAGCACAGCTCCCTAGTTTAAAAGAGCTCTTTCTGGAATTAACCTTAAAAAATACATGCTCACCAAATCAAAATTCTTTCAGAGTTCTTTTAAGGTTGGCGTGACTCTTTTGTCTGTCTCGAGCAGTTTTCAAATTGATTTGTACATGTTTCACTGTTAGTTCCAGTTCTTTTAACAAGTCAGGTCCTAACATTAATCTGTTAATTGGATTACTCCATGCAATATGAGTGTTACATTTTCTACCATATAATATTTCGAAAGGACTAATCTTTGTTGAAGCTTGATAATGATTATTATACGCAAATTCAGCTAACTGCAAATAATCTTCCCACTTCTTGGGATAGTCTCTCACATACATTCGTAACATATCTTCTAGTACTTAATTGACTCTTTCTATTTTTCCATCCGTTTGTGGATGATAAGAAGTGCTAAAATTCAATTTAGTATCTAGTCTTTTAAATAAATATTTCCAAAAATTACTAGTAAACTTAGGATCCATGTCAGAAATTATTACCTTTGAAATTCCATGCAAACGAAATATTTCCTTCATAAAGATGTCAACAATGTTAGAAGCTTTATGAGCTGTCTTAACGGATATAAAGTGTGCTTCCTTACTTTTTTGTCCACAACTACTATTTTTGAATCATTTTGTTTCTTATTTTTAGGCAAACCTGTTATAAAACCAAGACTAATGACTTCCCATTTCCAATTTGGAATTGGTAATGGTTATAAAAGACCTGCTGGGTGTTGATGTTTAGTTTTAACTTGTTGGCATTCTATACACCTATCTAAAAATTTAGCAACTTCGTTTTTCATATTTGGCCAAAAATACTATTTTCTCAACATTGTTATAATCTTTTGATAGCCCGGATGTCCGGAATAAGGAATTTTGTGTACTTCATTCAAAATCAGTAGTTTAACTTGTAGTATTTATGTTCTCTTAAAACTTGTAGTATTATTTGCAAGTGTTCGTCATGTTCTTTTTTGGTTTTAGAATAAATTAAAATTTCATCTATAAAGACGACTACAAATTTATCTAAGTACTTACTAAGGACACTATTCATTAAGCACATAAAGGTTGTTGGACAATTCGTTAGCCCAAAGGGCATAACCACAAACTCGTAATTCATGTATCTAGTTCTGAAAGCAGTCTTAAAGATATCTTCGTCTTTAATTCTGACCTGATGATATCCAAATCTCAAGTCTATTTTTGAAAATATGGACTATCCGTGTATCTGATCAAATAGATCATCGATGCAGGGCAAAGGATACCTATTTTTAATTGTCATTTTATTCAGTTGACGATAGTCTATACATAGACGTAAAGTACTGTCTTTCTTCTTAACGAAAAGGACAGGTAACACATATTTCATTAAATTTGGAAATATTCTATTACGAGGATTTCATCCACATTGAGTTTTTTTGTAAATCTCTAAATACATATTCTATTAAATCTAGAAAAATAAACTCAAAGAACTATTCCATTAAATTTGGAAGAATTAATCCAATGAGCTATTTTCTAAATTAATATTTATTTATTTATTTCAAGTAAAACTTTAGTATTCAACCATTCAAAAGAAAATATTACATCTCAATTAGAACTAGGTGGGTTAGATCTAGAATTTAGAATTTCCGCTAGATTGACTTCTTTCAAAATGAGGAAAGTCATAGCCTTTGAATCCTTACATAATTTCTATTAATATTATTTATAGTTTGTATTAAATGTTAAGTTATTAAATTATTTTATGACATAATACCAACATTGTATTTGTTACTACAACAATTATAAACATTGTCATAGCAATTATTTTTGTCTTTGTTGAGTATGTTGTTTATTTTGGAAGTTGGCACCACTTATAATCAAAACAAAAAAATATTTTATGACTTTAAAGTCTAAGTTTTACCCTTGTAATGATTAAAATAAATTATGAATTAAAATAGCAACATAATTTATTATTGTTGTTGTTGGTAGTGGTAGTGTATTAAAAACTAAGTTGATGAATGTTTACTTTATGAATAATAGATTGACGTGAGAAATTTCTTACCTATAAATTAATTTAATGATATTGATGTTAGTAAATCCTCCCTTATTTATTAATATTAATGATTTTAACAATCAAAATCAATTATGAACTAGAATAGCATTAGTGCAGTACAATTTGTTTTTTTTCATATACAAGAGGAAGGGGGAAAACCAACTGAACTAATTATTGCAAGTGTTCATTATTTATTTATGAAGTATTTGAACAATGTGTTTAATTGAAAAGAGCATATTTATATTGAAAATATAGATATATTACAATATTTATATTATCATTAATATTTTATATCATCTATTAATTTATGTTAGGGCACAGAGGAATCGAACCACCATCGTCCTGCTTGTAATGCAGGTGCTCTTCCATTGAGCTAGCACCCTTTACAACATGAGGGGAGAGGAAAAAGTCACTTCAAACCTTATTGCAAGTGCCTAACATTTATTCATAAAGGAAGTCTAGAAGATGTTTTAAGATTGATTATTGAATCACATTTGATCTAGTGACATGTTGAGTTTATGTAAAAACAAATTGAAAAGTTAAAAATTGAATGGTGTTGTCTAATTCACATAAAGTACTATCACATGAATTAACATAGAAGTTGAACCAAAATTTTCATACTAGTAAATAATATAAAATTCCTCAAAAAAAGGCTTGAAGAGAATATTTGATATACAACAAACATTGAAAAGTGTTTCTTCTAGTATATTAATAACTCATTCAAAGAGAAAATTACATTCATGAATCATCTCCACATAATCTCCTTATATTCAGTCAAACAAATGAATTACAACTTGTACACCACATTTATTTATCGTAGTCTTCCTGCAATCTTATTTATTTTGCATCCATGCCCAAACTATGGTATTAACTATACTAGATCCAAGTCATGTGTCATCAAGGTTTGGTACCCAATATTGTTCTAAAATTTTCCCTTGTATTTCACTGAACTAGGCTTCCATCAATCAACATTTACATGAAGAGTCTCACTTTCATCAATCTGGAAGATATATGAGGGGGTTTTTTCCATCCAAATCATCTCTTCTTCATCCTCAGTTCATGATCTAACTAGCAACATCTTTCCTTTCTCAACTTAAATCATAGGATTGAATCTTGGCTTTAGCTTGTTGCACTTGGGTCCAACATATACCAGTTCATCCGTCACATTATCAAAATCTCCATCCATAATACTTATATTACATGTAGTGCATTACGATCAGCATTAAATCTCACATGGATTAAATTGTCTTTATGATGCAATGTATTTAATGATAATGTCTAACATGAATTAAAGCTAACATGATGTTACTACTTAATGATTGATTTTCTGGATTAAGTTATGTGAAATATTTTCAGTCCACAATGAGTTTTTCATGGTTCCTATAACAAGCATGGGTGGAGTGTCCACTCAAAACATTGGTATGAAAAACCTTCATACAGTTTAATCCAGAAAATTAATCACAATGATGACAAATTGATAAAACCTGCACACTCAAAATGTTAGTACTGTATTTATTGAGTATAAGTTAATATACTAGTACAAAGTTGGCACCAAGTTAAAGTCTACACGAGAAAATATAATTATGAATTTGAATGCAACATAGTAGTGCAATTAAATTTATATCAACTATAACAACGAATAATAGGGAAAATTGAC
>LPNX010871214.1:18246-29797 GCA_001517045.1 Pseudotsuga menziesii
TTAGTGGTGCAATATCTCTAAGACACCCTCCCCTTTAGATTCGAAATGTGCCTTAGGGCTCGGATGCAAGGTAGCAGTTGATGGTGTATGTTGCTACAACTGCTGTTTTTTATTTCTCTACTCGGATTTAGTTATCTTTCTCATATTTTCCATTGTTACATGACCTATTAACTTCACACATTCACTATTCTTCTTTTCCTGAAAAGAGTTATTTTGTTCCAGGATAGGGGCAGAAACAGAAGTTAAAATAATATTTTCATTAGGAACAACTGTTTCTAGGCTAGGCATGTTCATTGGCAAATTCTTAACTGCAGCATCAGACTTCTTTGTAGCTGACAGTTCAGTCACAGTAGTGAATTGTGAACCAAATATGTCTCCGTTGACAGCCACTAAAACAACTAAAGGAGTTGAACCATAAATTCTCTCAACAGCAGATGATGTTGAACAAGAAGATTTCATTTGCAGAGCCTCCAATGAAATGAGGCTAGTTTCTTCAGCCCGAGTGAAAGGTTTTGATAGATCTAATGTTCCACCAGACTGTGCCAGAGTTGGAAAATTTTGACCTGAATATGTATGCACAGGATCAGACCTCACAGAAGTAGCACTAGATGATGATACAACTGCCACTAAAAATGACATATTTGGCTGCTGATGTAAATTAATTGAGTGGCCATATGATCATGCTGGTATTGATGAGTTGGAATTTAGTTTGTGAGGACTGTTGAAAGCCACAAGGACACCGGATTGTGGAGGTTTATAAGTTGAATATATTCCTGACAAAGTATTAGTGTCAGAAGTTAGTTTAACAGTCCCAATATCTATGTGGGAATCTAGATTTGTGCCCTTTGGACCAAATTTCAACTCTTCATGAGTCTCAGGAAGCTAGCAGTTGCTGCAACACTGGAAAGGTAGTCCAACAGATGGTTAATGTATAGGTAAGGACACTTGAGTTCATGTACATTGAATTCAGGATATTATCGCAGGTTCAAACACTGACCCATCACCAAGGATTAAAAATTGTTTAACAAGTCCCCCTCACTAATAAGGTACCTGAAAAACAATTGATATTGGATATTAAATGCTACAAATAGGAGGGCTATGAGGAAAAATCTCCCAAAAGAGATTGCTAATTAAATTTTAAAAATTGCTATTCCTTTAAGGCATTGGATGACTCCCTGAACAATGTTTTATGGGAAAACAGAGGCTGCCAGATAAGAGGCAACAATTAGAATCTTGCCAAATAACCTGGAAGCATTGAAATAGTAGCTTAGACTTGGAGAAAACTACAAGGGTTGGACTCATCAAGAAAAGTATGAGCAGAGGCAGTTGGACAAGATACAAGAATTAGGAGATTACAGAATAACATGGCAGCATTGAAGCAATTAGTAAGGGTGAGGGTAAACTATGGAGGTTGGGTACAAATTCATCAAAAAAATGAGCTACTTACCAGAAATCCTAGCATTACCAGTAAATGATCTCTGAGGAGTGTGGGCATAAACTTCTACTATCTAATGGAATTCTGATCCATAGTGATCTAATACAAATGCCTCCAAAGGATGGAGCTAAAGAGTAAAATATCTTGGGGAGAAAACAGATATCATACAAGAATACTTTAAATTTCTTGGTTGGAAATCTTGAAAAATGACAAGCAGGAACACTTGGTTGGGTAAATCCAGGAGAGCTATTGACATGAGAAATTGTATCAAGAGACACTAACAAGCATCCCATTGGCACACCTGTAATCACTAAAGAAGCATGCCAACTGTCACCAAACTTTTATCACAAAATAAGCATGTACTTTTAAATAAAATAATAAGATGCGAGTTTGTCAAAAAACTGGACTTCATCAACAGTTGTGTAATAACTAAAAGGTCGTTCCAACAGCTAGCTGATTAGTTGTCAATTCAGCCTAGGCCAAGTGGTGGAGAGTAGGAGTGTTATCCTCAATTCAAGTTTCTCAAAACATTTTACTAATCAGAAAGATTGGTATATTGATTTTGTTGAGGACAAATTCAACTCTAATTCTGTATTCGAGTGGTGGAGAAAATGCAGAGTTGAGAAGTGGGAAAGTTCAAATGAGAGGTAAGAGGTTGTTATTTATGACGATGTCCCTGGTTCACAGAAAAAAAATTATTTTCTGTTAGTTGGATAATGAAGCATATCCCACAGTTCAATGTTTTACTTTAGTAATAATCAAATTTTAATTGCTGGCAAGAAGTGCAAGAAGATGATTTATAAGTGCCAAAGATCAGGGTTTGTTTCAATTGGTGGATGGTAAAAAAAAGTTGGTAGTCAGCAGATTCATTATGCTTTATTTGTTCATTTTCATGAAAGAGATAAAGACACTTAAGGAGGGTGAATAGGAGGCAATGAAGTAAAATGGTGCTTTTTCAAAGAAGAAAACACAAAACTTTGATATCTTGAAGCGCCAAGATGTTGAAAATTTGATATTTTGGAACAAGCTGTAGACGGGTTAAACGGGTTGTTTTTATTTAGGGAGTATAGGGTGGTAACCAAGCTGAGTAACCAAGGATATAAGCCAATCAAAGTAGCCAAGTGAGTAGCTATGGATCCAGAGCCTTACTAGTCAGCTATGGAAGTGGGGGAAAGGGTCCAAGGGCATTCCTACCCATCAGAGGGAAACTTTATTTTTGTTCTGCAACCTCTCCCTCCTGGCCTGTAACCCTAAAATGAGAAGGTTTCGAAATATGTACGTCCTCCCCCACAAACAAAACATGGATTCTTTGGGTTTTATATAAATTTTTACGCAGGTGATGAGCGCTCAGGATAACCCATTCAAATGAAAAGTTACACATATATATAGTATGAGTTTGAGTTTAGCTCCGCAAGAAACCATAACCTGCAGTGCTGAGAAGGCGGCATATGTATTGGAAAAAGTTGAAGATAATTAATTGGGGGTTACTGCTGAGTTGGCCAGGAAGCCTTTAGGGGATCATTTAGACTATAAATTAGCAGTAACAAGACATAACCTTTGAATATGGGCTGAATCTAAGGGTTGAAATACATTTTTGGGCATGTTTCAGTCTTAAAAGGTAATGAATAACAACATAAAACTAGCTTTGGTAAGTTCTAGTCCAATTTTGATGGTTAAAGCTCCAATTTTGGGCATGAGAAGGGATGGTAAGAGAACTCAGTTCTCATTTACAAACTATTTGGAGGGGTTTTGAGTGCATTGTGTGCCCTAGAATAACAATATAAAAATTTGATATAGCCTTTTGCATTAGAAAAGGTGACAAAAGTATAAACAATAGTCATAAAATCCTTAAAAAATCTAGGTTTGATGTGTGTTAGGGATTCATGTGTATGAAACGAAAGCCTTATAGGGGGTGATTTACCTGTGTGACCATTCATGCCTTGTTTGGAGTATTGTTCAACCCACGTGGGGAACTCATGGCAAGTTTGGATAGGTTTGCATGGTAGATTGTGAAGAAATTGTTGTAGTAGCATTTGGATCCTTCAGTCAAGTTGAATCCTTGAATCATTACACAAGTGGAATCCAACAAAGCGTTTGCTCCATATATCTATGGAATTTAACTTAATAAAGGTGCACAATATGGAATTTTATGAGAAGTTTTGGAGCTTGGGTCTCCTTTTGTTCAGTATATGTGACTTTAGGAAATAAAATTATAAAGATAACTAGCAGGTTTCCTAGTTCTTCTCATAGAGATGAATATTTCAATTTGGAAATGTCCTATATGCTTGGAGGGGAGGTTGGATGAAACTAGTATATACTTTTTTGTTACTGTTTCAAAAGTCTTAGCTTTATAAGTCAATATAATGTACAAAGAGTAATCCTTTACATCATTGAATTTTCTCTTACAACCACAATGAGGAAGGCAATCATATCCAACTGGGCTGTAATAGTAGAGGACACAATGTACTCTCCTAGAAAGGAACGAAATCTAACTCCAGCTAGATTTTTATCAGGGTGTAATGTATTTGATAACAATGTGGTTGTGTCAGATGTAAAAATACCTTATGAAATCTAACATACATTAGCTCTACTGACCCTACAATGTTTTAAGAACAAAAATTAACTCTAGCCAGATTTCCATCATTGTGCATTGTGATTGATGACAATGTGGTTATGCTAGATGAAAAACTACATTATAAAATCTAACACACATTAAATTTCACTCATCGTGCAATTATTTAAGGATGAAAGATAACTCCATCTTGATTTCCATCATGGTGCAATGTGATCAATGACGATGTGTTGTGTTAGATGGAAAACCACGTTATGAAAGCTAACACACATTATTTTTCACTCATTGTGCCATGTTGTTAGAAGGAAAGCTAACTCCAGCTAGATTTGCATCATGGTGTAATGTATTTGATGATAATGTGGCTATGTTAGATGAAAAAATACCTTACAAAAGCTAACATACATTAGTTATTACTCACCATGCAACGTTTTAAGAATGAAAGCTAACTCTAGCTAGATTTCCAAAATGGTGCATTTTGATTGATGACAGTGTGGTTGTGTTAAATAGAAAACTACATTATGAAAGTTAACACACATTAGATTTCACTCACCATATAAAGATTTAATGTTGAAAGCTAACTCCATCTAGATTTCCAGCATGGTGTAATGTGATAATGTGGTTGTGTTAGATGGAAAACTACCTTGTGAAAGCTAATACACATTAGCTTTTACTTATCATGCCATGTTGTTAAAAGAAAGCTAACTCCAACTAGATTTTCATCATGGTGTAATGAGCTAACACACATAAGCTTTCCTTTACAGTGCCATGTTGTTAGAAGGAAATCTAACTCCAACTAGATTTTCATCATGGTGTAATGTATTTGATGACAATGTGGTTGTGTTAGATGAAAAACTACATTATGAAGGCTAATAGATATTAGCTTTACTCACCGTGCAATGTTTTAAGAACGAAAACTAACTCTAGCCAGATTTCCATCATTGTGCATTGTGATTGATGACGATGTGGTTGTGCTAGATGAAAAGCTACATTATAAAATCTAACACACATTAGATTTCACTCATCGTGCAATGATTTAAGGACGAAAGCTAACTCCATATTGATTTCCATCACGGTGCAATGTGATCAATGACGATGTGTTGTGTTAGATGGACAACTACGTTATGAAAGCTAACACACATTATATTTCACTCATTGTGCCATGTTGTTAGAAGGAAAGCTAACTCCAACTAGATTTGCATCATGGTGTAATGTATTTGATGACAATGTGGCTGTGTTAGATGGAAAACTACCTTACAAAAGCTAACATACATTAGTTATTACTCACCATGCAACGTTTTAAGAACGAAAGCTAACTCTAGCTAGATTTCCAAAATGGTGCATTTTGATTGATGACGGTGTGGTTGTGTTAAATAGAAAACTACATTATGAAAGTTAACACACATTAGATTTCACTCACCGTGTAAAGATTTAATGTTGAAAGCTAACTCCAGCTAAATTTCCATCATGGTGCAATGTGACAATGTGGTTGTGTTAGATGGAAAACTACCTTATGAAAGCTAATACACATTAGCTTTCACTTATCGTGCCACGTTGTTAAAAGAAAGCTAACTCCAGCTAGATTTTCATCATGGTGTAATGAGCTAACACACATAAGCTTTCATTTATAGTGCCATGTTGTTAGAAGGAAATCTAACTCCAACTAGATTTTCATCATGGTGTAATGTATTTGATGACAATGTGGTTGTGTTAGATGAAAAACTACATTATGAAGGCTAATAGATATTAGTTTTACTCACCATGCAATGTTTTAAGAATGAAAGCTAACTCCAACTAGATTTCCATCATGGTGCATTGTGATTGATGATAATGTGGTTGTGCTAGATGACAAAATACACTATGAAAGCTTACACACATTAGATTTCACTCACCGTGCAATGATTTAAGGATGAAAGCTAACTCCAGCTAGAATTCCAACACGATGCAATGTGCTTAATGACAATGTGGTTGTGTTACATGGAAAACTACCTTATGAAAGCTAACACACATTAGCTTTCACTCATTATGCCATGTTGTTTAAAGGAAAGCTAACTCCAGCTAGATTTCCATCATGGTGTAATGAGCTAACACACATAAGCTTTCCCTTATAGTGCCATGTTGTTAGAAGGAAAGTTAACTCTAACTAGATTTCCATCATGGTGTAATGTATTTGATAACAATGTGACTGTGTTAGATGAAAAATTACCTTATGAAAGCTAAGATACGTTAGTTTTATTGACCATGCAATGTTTTAAGAACGAAAGCTAACTCTAGCTAAATTTCCATCATAGTGCATTGTGATTGATGATAATGTGGTTGTGCTGGATGGAAAACTACATTATGAAAGCTAACACATTATATTTCACTCACTGTGCAATGATTTAAGGACGAAATCTAACTCCAACTAGATTTCCATCACAGTGCAATGTGATCAATGACGATGTGTTGTGTTAGATGGAAAACTACCTTATGAAAGCTAACACGCATTATCTTTCACTCACCATGCCATGTTAGAAGGAAAGCTAACTCCAGCTATATTTGCATTATGGTGTAATGTATTTGATGACAATGTGGCTGTGTTAGATGGAAAACTACTTTACAAAAGCTAACACACATTAGCTATTACTCACCGTGCAACGTTTTAAGAAAGAAAACTAACTCTAGCTAAATTTCCAAAATGGTGCATTTTGATTGATGACAATGTGGTTGTGCTAAATGAAAAAATACATTATGAAAGGTAACACATATTAGATTTCACTCATTGTGCAACGATTTAAGGTTGAAATATAACTCCAGCTATATTTCTATCACGGTGTAATGAGACAATGTGGCAGTGTTAGATTAAAAACTACCTTATGAAAGCTAACAAACATTAGTCTTTACTCACTGTGCAATGTTTTAAGAACGAAAGTTAACCCCAACTAGATTTTTATCATGATGCATTGTGATTTATGACAATGTGACTTTGTTATATAGAAAAATACACTATGAAAGCTTACACACATTAGATTTCACTCACAGTGCAACGATTTAAGGATGAAAGCTAACTTCAACTAGATTTCCAACACAATGCAATGTGATTGATAACAATGGGGTTGTATTACATGGAAAACTACCTTATGAAAGCTAATACACATTAGCTATAACTCATCATGCCATGTTAAAAAAAAATCTAATTCCAGCTAGATTTTCGTCATGGTGTATTGAGCTAACACACATAAGCTTTCCCTTATATTGCCATGTTGTTAGAAGGAAAACTAGCTCTAGCTAGATTTTCATCATGATGTATTGTATGTGATAACAATGTGGTTGTGCTAGATGGAAAACTACATAAGCTTTTCCTTATAGTGCCATGTTGTTAGAAGGAAAACTAGCTCTAGCTAGATTTTCATCATGATGTATTGTATGTGATAACAATGTGGCTGTTATAGATGGAAAACTACCTTATGAAAGCTAACATACATTAGTTTACTCGCCGTACAATGTTTTAAGAAGAAAAACTAACTCTATCTAGATTTTCATCTTGGTGCATTGTGATTGATGACAATGTGGTTGTGCTAGATGAAAAACTACATTATGAATGCTAACACACATTAGATTTCTCTCACTGTGCAATGATTTAAGGACAAAAGTTAACTCCAGCTAGATTTCCAACACGGTGCAATGTGTTTGATGACAATGTGGTTGTGTTACATAGAAAAATACCTTATGAAAGATAACACATATTAGCTTTCCCTCATCGTGCCATGTTGTTAAAAGAAAAGCTAACTCCAGCTAGATTTCCATCATGGTGTAATGTATTTGATGGCAATGTGGTTGTGTTAGATGAAAAACTACTTAATGCAAGCTAACATACATCAGCTTTACTCACCGTGTAATGTTTTAAAAATGAATGCTAACTCTAGCAACATTTTAATCATGGTGCATTATGATTGATGACAATGTGATTGTGCTAGATGAAAAACTACATTATGAAAGCTAACACAGATTACGTTTCACTCATCATGCAATGATTTACGGACGAAAGGTAACTCTAGCTATAATTCCATCACGGAGCAATGAGATCGATGACAATGTGGTTGTGTTAGATGAAAAACTACCTTATGGAAGCTAACACACATTAGCTTTCACTCATCGTGCCATGTTGTTAGAAGAAAAGCTAACTCCAGGTAGATTTGCATCATGATGTAATGTATTTGATGACAATGTGGCTGTGTTAGATGAAAAACTACCTTACGAAAGTTAACGCACATTAGCTATTACTCACAGTGCAACGTTTTAAGAACAAAAGCTAACTCTAGCAAGATTTTCAACATAGTGCATTTTGATTGATGACAATTTGGCTATGTTAAATGGAAAACTACATTATGAAAGTGAACACACATTATATTTCACTCACCGTGCAACGATTTAAGGTTGAAAGCTAACTCCAGCTAGATTTCCATCACGGTGCAATGTGACAATGTGATTTTGTTAGATAGAAAACTAATCCGGCTATGTTGTTAGGAGCAAAGCTAACTCCAACTAGATTTCCATCATGGTGTAATGTATTTGATGACAATGTGGTTGTGTTAGATGAAAAACTAACTTATGAAAGCTAACAACAACTAGATTTCCATCATGGTGCATTGTGATTGATGACAACCTGGTTGTGTTAGATGGAAACTACATTATGAAAGCTAACACATTAGATTTCAATCATCGTGCAATGATTTAAGGACTAAAGCTAACTTCAGCTAGATTTTAGTCATGGTGTTATGTATTTAATGACAATGTGACTCTTTTAGATAGAAAACTACCTTATGAATTCTAACACACATTACCTTTCACTCACTGTGCAATGTTTTAAAAACAAAAGTTAACACGAACTAGATTTCCATCTTGGTGCAATGAGCTAACACACATTAGGCTTTCATTCACCATACAATGCTTTAAAAATGAAAGCTAACACATTGTTAAAAGGAAAGCTAATTATAGCTAGATTTCCATCATCCTGTTATGTATTTAATGACAATGTGATTGTTTTAGATAGAAAGCTACATTTCGAAAACTAACACACATTAACTTTCACTCAACCGTGCAATGTTTTAAGAACAAAAGCTAACTCCATCTAGTTTTCCATCAGGGTGCAATGAATTAACACACATTTGCTTTCACTCATCATGCCATGTTGTTAGAAGGAAAGCTAACTCCAGCTATATTTTCATCATGGTGTAATGTATTTGAGGACAATATGATCGTGTTAGATGGAAAACTAATTTATGATAGCTAACACGCATTATCTTTTACTCATCGTGCAATGTCTTAAGAACAAAATCTAACTCCAACTAGATTTCCATCATGGTGAATTGTGATTGATGACAATGTGGTTGTGCTAGATGGTAAACTACAATATGAAAGCTAACACACATTAGATTTCACTCACCGTGCAATGAGTTAAGGACGAAAGCTAATTCCAACTAGATATCCATTGTGGTACAATGTGATTAATAACAATGTGGTTGTGGTAAATGAAAAACTACCTTATGAATTCTAACACACATTAGCTTTCTCTCATCATGACATGTTGTTAAAATTAAAGATAACTCCAGCTATATTTCCATCATGGTGTGATATATTTGATGACAATGTGGTTGTTTTAGATAGAAAACTACCTTATGAAAACTAACACACATCAGCTTTCACTCATCGTGCAATGTTTTAAGAATGAAAGCCAACTCCATCTACATTTACATCATGGTGCAATGTGATTGATGACAATGTAGTTGTGTTAGATTTAAAACTGCATTATGAAAAACTAACATACATTACCTTTTACTCATGGTGCAATATTTTAAGAATGAAAGTTAATTGTAACTAGATTTCCATCATGGTGCTATGTAATTGATGACAATATGGTTGTGTTAGATGAAAAACTAGTTGATGACAATGTAGTTGTGTCAGATGAAAAACTACCTTATGAAAAGTAACACACTTTAGCTTTCACTAACCGTGCAATGTTTTAAGAACGAAAACTAACTCCAGCTAGATTTCCATCGTAGTGCAATGTGATTGATGACAATGTAGTTGTGTTAGATGGAAAACTTCCTTATGAAAGCAATCGCATGTTAGGTTTCACTTACCATGCCATGTTGTTAGAAGGAAGTTAATTCCATTATATTTTCATTATGGTGTAATGTATTTGATAACAATGTGGTTGTGTTAGATAGAAAACTACCATATTAAAACTAATACAAATTAGCTTTTAGTCACCATGTAATGTTTTATGAATGAAAGCTAACTATAGCTAGATTTTCATCATGGTGTAATGTGATTAATGACA
The DNA here is from genome assembly GCA_001517045.1 of Pseudotsuga menziesii. Taxonomy (NCBI): domain Eukaryota; kingdom Viridiplantae; phylum Streptophyta; class Pinopsida; order Pinales; family Pinaceae; genus Pseudotsuga; species Pseudotsuga menziesii. The sequence continues at coordinate 28,573 of LPNX010871214.1, forward strand.
GTGTGATTTTGTTAAATGAAAAACTACATTATGAAAACTAACACAACTAGATTTTCATCATGGTGTAATGTGATTGATGGCGATGTGATTTTGTTAGATGAAAAACTACATTATGAAAACTAACACAGCTAGATTTTCATCATGGTGTAATGTGGTTGATGACAATGTGATTTTGTTAGATGAAAAAATACATTATTAAAACTAACACACATTAACTTTCATTCAACGTGCAACATTTTAAGAACGGAAGCTAACTCTAGCTAGATTTCCAACACATTCATACACATACATCAATAATATAAGTCCCATGTCCAAAGTCAAATAGGAATTTGGTGGTTTTATTGGATTTGATATCTATCATTCTCTAACAATTCTTGGATCTCTTATTGTTATCTCTTCATATATATTTTGCGTAATTTATATGTAAATTCCTTTTTACTAGCATGCACAAGATGTAGGGGACCAATGTTCCGTGGCATACAAAAGGGCTACCCTATTGTTTTGAATTATCGCAACTATATTACTTTTTTGAGCATACACTTCATATGGCTTAACCTTAATTACAAACTACAATTCAAATGTGTTACAGAAATTGGGAGGAGTTACAATGGAAAATATAATTTTGACAAAAGGAGACTATGTTGACCTCCTAATTAATGGTCAAGTTGTTGGACTAGGAAGGGTTGAATCTACAGAGACTACAACTCATTATGGTGGACAAAGGCTTAATGTAGGATATGTTATGGTTTTGATAATTGATGTCATTGAACCACATTTGATTGTGGAAGATGTTGATGAAGGGGACTTACATCCATGGAAGATCATATATTTGAGGCATAATAAAGGTAAATTAAAATCTTGAAGCACATGTTAAGTGTTTTTGATAGTAAATTGCTTGTTTTTTTGAGCAAATACTAAGTTTGTTTAATTTGATGTGTAGGTGCAAATCTTTCTTCTGCATTTTCTATTGGAGACAAGGTAGATCTTTTGCAATGTGGATTGAAGGTGGGTGAAGGCTCCATATTCAATACAGAGATTGGTCATAAGGTGCATGGCAGGATGGTGAAAAAGGGATCCATAGTGGTTAACATTGAGAAAGTGTTAAAACATGATGCTTTTTTGCCACATCCAATAGGATTTGAGAATACACTAGGGGGTGCATTGGGATCTTATGAGATTTGGCCAAAATCAGATTTGGAACCTCATTGTCATGATCATCCAGTAA
>LPNX010871214.1:39916-66283 GCA_001517045.1 Pseudotsuga menziesii
GAGGTACTATATTGAATATATAGGAGAAATGGAAACATCCATTAAAAGGTGTACTTAACAAAATAACCAAAACAGTAAATTCAAACCTTAACTTTGAATAAACATAATTATAGATCCTTTCTCTTAGAACATATTCCAAACATCTTTCAGATATAGAGTTCATAATATATCCAATCATCCTACATTCGGCTACTGAGCATACTTCCAACTAAAAGTACACACTTAAAATTAAATAACAGTTAGAACCTGGATAATATGCAGAAGGGGACAAACACCCAAAGGAGACTGTTCCACCCAACCTTCTCCTGAAGCAACCAAGATTACTTGTTGAGGACCCCTGTTCACTAAACCACTAGGATGAATATCACTGGATAACAGCTTACACAGGAACTTGTTGCAACTTATCACTTAGTAGCAGACTTAACTTAGCAATTCCACTTTAGTTATCCCCTCATCAAATTCCTTGTGTTCCTAACCTTTCAGTTTTGCAGCAATCACAAGGTACATTCACTTGGAACAGAACGAATAGTGATCCTCCTGCTCAATTTGATCGTATTTATATGATTTCCTAGGTATTTGGGTCAGTTTTGGAATTAAATGAGCCACCAGCTTAGTTCCCCCTCTCAGGGAACATGACCACTATTTTAGGGATTATGCTTCCTGCAACAGCTAGAAAGTGAAATGCTAGTGCTGCCACTTGTCAACCAACCTTCTACAACTGCTCATTCCTCCTAGTAGGTCAATGAACGCTCATTTAACAGTCTCCCTTGAATATGTGTCTCTTCTTTTTTAATTATTAAAATAAATAATTCTTCAATTACAGTCATCCTTGACTAACTTGGTTATAAAACTTTACAATAAATTTAACATAATGTTTTCTGAAATAAATAATAAATACTTATTTTTTCAGTTCTAGGTGTGTTACAATTAATTAGATAAATTCTACCATTACTAACTCTATCAAAATTGTGCTTATCTAAAATGAAAATAAAAACACATTTTTTATTGAGAAAAAAACACAAATCCACATGTAACCAAAAAACAACCAAATATCCACTACCACCTTTAGATAACAATGCATTACCTAGTGACCAAGCTTTGGATCATTATCTAGTCCACAATTTTGAAATTGCTAGAAAACAATAAAACTAAAAAGAGTAGAAAGAGTTATTCATTTTTGTGAATATGAACCAAAGTATATTGTACACATTCTCTCTAACCTACATAGTTTGGAAAGAGTATATATATATATATATATGAGAAATGCATCAAAAATAATATTAAACAAACATTTATTTTAAAAAAAATATTAAAAAATTATAATAATTAATATTTGAAATTCCATTTTTTTCATAACTACTTTAACTATTAACTTATAAGATTTTATAATCCATTTGTTTGATTTATTTAAAATAGTTTATTTGTATAGATTCATTTTAAACGTGGATTACTAATTCTAAATCACCTCACTATTTTTATATTAAATTACAAATCACTTTACTACCTTTTAATACAATAATCTATTTTAATCTAAACACCTTTTTTTTTAAACTTACAATATTCTATGATCTAAACATTTTTTTTTTCCTCGGAATAAACATTTTTTTTTTATTCTCTATATAGCCCAATATATTTGAGATGGCCATATATTTGAGTTTTTAAAACCATGGTATATATAAACAAACTATTCATAACAATTTCTAAGTGATTATTTGCATAGACAAGAAAAGAAAAAGATTCAGTAATTACTTGCAAAGATGGAAAGGTTATAACTTTTCCATATATATTTATTGAAAATCGTTCTTTATGCTCGTTGTTGTTTCGACTATTAGATTCAGTAATTACTTGCAAAGATGGAAAGGTCATAACTTTTCAATATATATGTATTGAAAATCGTTCTTTATACTCGTCGTTGTTTCTACTATTAACTTGTAATAGTTATTGTCCAAACTTGTTTTTTCTTTTAGTATGGGTCAAATAAATTCATTCTTAGAGTTTTGAGTTTTATTTTTTTAAATGTGTATGTTTGTTTCTCCGTATTACGAGTATGGAAAATAAATAGCAAAATAAATAAATAAATGGAGGTAATAATTTATGAGTGTTTAAGAAAAAATCTTAGTTTTTATATATTAATTAGCATTTCAAAATCATAATGTTATTGTTTTCAATTTTTTTCCTTCTAAAATTTAGAATATAATATACTTGTTATATCTTAAGACGATATCATAACATTTTTGACAAATCTATTTTTCACGTGTATATAAAGAGATTAACAGTATAGAGGATATATTATCTAAAGATGGAATTATTAGTTTTGTATATCTCAAGGAGTCTGAGGAGGGATATTTTTCAATGTATATAAAGAGATTAATAATATAGAGGATATATTATCTAAAGATGGAATTATTAGTTTTTTATATCTCAAGAGTTTGAGGAGGGATCACACTTGGAGTTACTTTGAAAATCTAAATCTACCCTAGGGATTTGTGTTTTATTTCACAATATCACAACAGTTTTGACAAATCTATTTTCACATGTATATAGGAAGATGAATAGTATAGATGATATATTATATAAAGATGGTTTGGGTTGAATTATCAGTTTTTTATATCTCAAGGAATTTGAGGAGGGATCACATTGTGGAGTTCACTTTGGAAATCTAAATCTACACCTAAGGGATTTGTGTTTTATTTCACATAGTTTATCTATTGGCAATTGCTCATCATGGTTGACAACAAACTAATTAAGTGTCCTATACTATGGGTTAGACACAGGACTGCATATAGACCCAGACCCAACTCAGACTCAGGCACAGAACCACACACAGACTCGGACCTGACTCAGACTCAAACACCCAATCACACAGACAGACATACCAAACCATGGATAGAGGAGGTAAATGTTGAAATTGTGCGAGATATGTGTGTGTGTGTGTGTGTGTGTGTGTGTCATTCCAACAGATAGATGATTTGTTGCCTTTGGCCTTATCTCTAAAACATGTGTGTGTGTGTGTGTGTGTGTGTGTGTGTGTGTGTGTGTGTGTGTCATTCCAACGAATAGATGATTTGTTGCATTTGGCCTTATCTCTAAAACGTGTGTGTGTGTGTGTGTGTGTGTGTGTGTGTGTGTGTGTGTGTGTGTGTGTGATTCCAACGGATAGATGATTTGTTGCCTTTGGCCTTATCTCTAAAACGAAGCAAATCGTTGTAGATGAGACAAATTTGTTATTTTTCCAACAAATTAGGATCTCATCCACCCCTCTAACAGAGGGATAAAGCCAAAAAAAGTAGTCGAGTCATCATATGGAACCGTTAGCAGACGAGTGAGCTAGTAAATCCAAAATGAAGTGTCTCCAATATTTTTTTAGGTTCATGATAATTGAACTAATAGAAAAGTCTTGTATAATGCCACAAGGAATAGTTGGAATATAATTAGAAATAGCTTGTATAATTTCACTTTATCAAGACTTAGAATATTATTATTGGCGTACCTTTGCACCTCTTGAGGAAACTGCTAGTATTATCCTTATGAGATGGCATTATCTATAGTGCTCCTTAACCCTTAAACTTGGAATACAACCTAGTATAAATAGATTATAAATGCAGAAAACTATATGCAAGAAACAAATAAGATAAAATATGAGAAGTATACCCTTGTATTATGATTACCGAAATCAATATTCACTTGCCTCTTATGGTGGGGTGACTTTTTTTTTTCTTTTTTTCTAGGTAATTATCTCAAGGCAAAATCCCGAGCACTTCCCCTCATTTCAAGGATGGTACACAAGGTAAGCCCTAGATTCTTCATGGAAAATTGGCCAGTCAACAACAGGTATCGGAGCCATTACAATAATAAACTCAATATGAGCTCAACATGTCACTTATAGGAATATAACCTAGGTGGTGAGGATAACACTCCATCACACAACCACTCAAGCTAGACCCAACTGACTAAAGTGGGGTGACCTTTCACCTGATTAAAGAACCAAATAGAATAAGACATCTCATTACATTGCGTCTACTTCTTTATATAGTTTTTACCTAACCTCTTATGTATTTTCTAGAGAAGAGACTTTCTAGTAGGAAAAACATTCTAGTAATCCTTCTTACAATTATTTATTTTCACAGTACATCTACTTCATGGGACTTATTTAATAGAGATAGCATCAATACATAGTATCATATATATATACTTAAGGGGTTAAGGTAGGACCCTAGCATGCCCTCCTCCTTAAAAAACAACATTTTCCTCAAGGCTAAAGATGGGGAAACTATTGCAAAATAGCAAATGGTCCCCACATAGCATCTTCAGGCGACATATCCTTCCACTAAACCATGAATTCTCAAATAGTGCATTTGTGTAATTGATGCTCTCTAGTGGCCAAAACTAATTTTGGATGGAGCCAATTGGATATTTCTTCATCGATTTCTTATGTTGTGGTTTGAACTGAATCATTGTGCCTCACAATATTCTTAAATAAAAAAACATGAAATACTGGGGAAGACCTTGGAGTGGGCTATAAGGAATAATTTTTAATTCACATGTCTAATGTATTTTTCAATCTAATATGTTCCATAAAAACTTGGTAGCAACTTTATATTGTCTTTGACTTTAAGAATGTTGCATATAGGGTTGTGAAAGGAGGAACATCATATTCCCTTATACAAAGGAAGCTACATTTAAGGATCTATGTCGGTATACATGTTGCTTCATGTGATTTTGAATCGTAGCTAAATTGTCCCTAAATGTTAGGAGAATGACTTCTCAATTGTGAAGCAAAATATCCATTGCGAGCACTTTCGAGGTACATAATAAGTATGAAATCATTAGAGGTGGTTCTCGGCCACATGCAACTTCATAGGGTCTCATTTAGATGGCATCATAACAAGTGGTATTGTACCACCTCTAAGCAAGAGGTATCCATTGTGCCCACTAGTCTTGTTTTTCTAACGTAAAACATCTCAAATAGGTTTTGAGACACTTGTTGACCACTTATGTATGGCCATCCCTTTGTGAATGATAAGTTGTGCTAATTTCCAATTGTGTGCCCTATAGTTTAAACAATTCTTACCGAAATTTTCTAGTGAATGTGGGATCCCTATCGAACAAAACGAAGGTATGCTTACCATGCAACTTAAAAATATGATATAAAAAAATGTGGGAAACACTTCCTAGTGTAAAGGAGTGTTGGGGAGCACATAAGTGAGCATATTTGAAATGTAGATCACCCACCACCATGATAATTTATTTGTTGCTTTCTTTTGGAATATCGAAAATAAAATCCTTGGAGATGCTCATCTAAATAGTGGTTGGTATTAGAAATGAATGCAATGCTCCTGCGGTATTTAGTGTTTCAACCTTGCTTCTTTGACAAGCATCGCAATCAGTTGCAAAAGTGTACATGTTTTTTTTCATTCCATCCAAAAGTATTGCCTAATGCGTTCATAGGTTTTATGAAATCGTAAATGAATTGTCACAAGAGATGATTGCAACTCTTCTAGTATATTTTGTTTTAAAGTTGAATTTGATGGTATAAAAAGGTGACATTTATACATCAATGTATATTGCTTCCAAGCATAGTTGATGGGACGATTGGGGTCTTCCTGAAGTCTTTTGATGAGATAATACATGTTATCATTGTTCAGCCATTTTTAACATGCTTGTAGTAACCACTCGTGTACTAGAGAACATAAAGAAAAGAAAGATGGATATTCCTCATTCTTTTCTGGAAATGCATCTACCACAAAAATGTATTTTCCACAACAATATATTTTCCATTTTTATAGATGATTTAATAATCATACCCAAGAATCTTAGAGATCATATTTGTATTGTTCTAGGTAGAACAACTGTGGATCCAAAAAATACTTGAAACTATGATGATTTATATATATTTAGAAGCACCTTCCAAAGAGATATGGCCACCAAGTATCTATTGCATGAAGGATGACCATCATCTCTTTAAATAGACTTCCCCGATTTTATATCACATAATTGTTTATTGGTGAATGCTAAGGGTCTTCCTTAATGTTACATAAAAACTACACCAAGAACTCTACCTTAAGCATTACATTCCAATATAATTGTCTTAGTAAAATCAGGCACTACTAAAACAGGTGTGGTACACATGGCCTCCTTTAAAGCTATGAAGCCCCTCTCATTTGTGCCATTCCATACAAAGGAATTCTTCTTGAGTACATTGAGAACAATTTTAGCCAAATGAAAATCAATTGGTCACCTGATCAATTCTCTTTTAGCTAAATCTCTTGTCATAATCAAGTTTAGCTTAATCAAAATCAAATGTTAGTTTCTCTTTTCCTTTTTCAAAAATAATGAAACTTTAACTATTGAACTTTGCAAATCAAAATGAAAATTTTCATTTTCTTTTTGAAAAATTCAAAGCAATGTACAATGAACCTACCAAAGACTAAAAGTGCACCTAAAATGCTTTTTTTCATATTGTTTCAAAAATGAAAGTAACAAATGAAACTTATGTGCATATATAAGCTAGAGCTATGAACGTATGTAACAACAATAATCACATACAGACCTCACAAACACAAACTCCACAGGCTTAGAAAAGCTTAACAGTGCCCTACTTGGACTAAACTACACAAGTCTTAAAAAAAACAAATTTGTTCAAGAGTTTGGGAGAAGTAATAGCAAATAACTACTCAAGTAATCTGACAACAAGCAACAGTAAGCATGAACAGAAGTTAAAGGATCGAAAGCTACTCATAATCTAACCAAAAATTCCAAGAGGAGAGACCTAAAATCCTTAGACACACACTCAACCTAACTTACCCAAAGCAAAGGTTACAAAAGCAAACCAAAAATACTTGCAACAAATCACAAACTAGTGAATCTTCAGGATGAAACCCCAAAAGCAGTGAGATCCAAATAAAACTCAGAGAAAGAAAACCTTATTCTTCTAAACATCTAAATACAGGAAAACACAACTATGCAGTGACAGTCTCGTGAACCACTCGTGATTGTGCTTTAGGAATCTCGAGAATTCAATAGGAAAACGTGATTGTAAGTATAGGAAACCAATGAATGCATCAAAACGTTTAAAAAAAAAAACAAAAATAGGGCCAAGCACAACAAAGATTCAAGAAGACATACTAAGAACATACTAATGCAAACCTTACGAGACCCCAAAACAAAATAGACTCCCCAGTGGAGTCACCAGTTCTGTTGTTAGGGATAATATACCTTATGGATGGGGGTTTTAGAGGTCACCAACTTACTTATTGTTATACTTGTAGACAACTAGGGTTTTACAAGCATATATTATAGAGTGAGAGAAAGGAATGTGCACCTTGTTTATAACGGTTGATCCTAGCTTTCTTTTTTTTCTCCAATGCTACTTTGCTTCCAATATTCAATACCTACAACAAAAATTTCCCTTTGCTCAAAATATCTTCCACTGTTATATAAGATGAGATATGAACATATAATGATTGTATTCAAAACAAATTATAACCTATAACATTACTCAAAACATTAGAAGCATACATCTAGACATTGATGGAAGGAAAAAAAATATTTATTGTCAGAGATCTAGAAACATTACATAGCCTCCTGTCTGACCAAGCTCCTATGCAACCCAAGACCTGAGTCCTCTTTCTCCTCTCCTTAATGGAATCCTTCGGCATAACTTTTCCTTCAAAGTTGGTCCCCTTTCCTCATATCCTTCCCCTCTTTTTATAGTTGCTTGTGAGGAAGGAACTTGAGGCTTAGGATTGTTGGGGAAGGTTGGGAAGTTGCCAAACTAAGCTCAAATGCCCCTAGTTAATCATCTTTTTAATTTTTAACTATTCTTAATGGAATTTTCAGGTTCGTATGGAGCATCTCGCAAATAAATCGAGGGCTTCCTTAAGCAAACTCGCGAATATTGATAATGTGCGGGTTGTTCATGAAAGACCCGCAAATGGTGCGTGAGTTGCTCAAAGGAAAGTTGTGAATACATGATGAGTTCAAGAGAAAAAATGGTTGGAGTGAACAAGGTGTATTAAGGATCCAATTCATCTATAGGGTTATAGCCACTTCAATCCATAATGTCCTTTTCTGTAACGACATATTTTATGTCATTACTTGAACGAAGAAGTGTCATTTCACAGTATAATAATATACCTAGGGGACTTCCTATATACCTAAGGTTACGTAGAAGTGAGGTTTTGTTTATGGGTGTTTTTTGGTGTGACACTACTCAAAGGGATACCCTACAAGGATTGCAACAAATTACAACAAGGTGACTCCATTTGTATTTTCTACATGTATTATTTCGAGTATGTGATAACTCAAGAAATGGTTCTAATACCACTTGTACTGTTTTTTAACCCTTAAACTTGAAACACAATTAGGTATACATAGATATGAATCTAGAAAACCATATATAAGATGAAAATAAAACAAAATATGAGAAATGTACCCTTGTATTATGATAACTAGAAATAAATGTTCACTTGCCTCTTAAGGTGGGGTGACCTTCACTTGAGAAAAAATCCAAATACAATAATACTTCACAAGAGATGTCATTACATTGTTTTGATTTCTTTATATAGTTATTTTATAACCTATGTAATACCTCTAGTTTTGACCTTTGGAATGTATTCAATCCAGTTATGTAAACGATGTAAATATGTTATTATGGATTCTTAGTGTGGAGCTCAAGACCAAGGCCTGATTAGTGAAAGGCTAGGCATTTATAACATAAATACTTCTATATGGAACATGTTGTTTCCTTGTCATGCTAACTCGAAAAGCTATGTAAATATTATGTTGTAATATTAATAAAATGGTTCAAGATGGTTTTGTAAAGATCACTAACTAGGCTATGATTCCGTTAGAGGGGAAGAGGAAAAGGGGTCCCATGGGAGATCAAATCATGTATTTCCAAGTGTACCTTATAAATCATCCAATTGTTTCCATGTGCCTTAAATGAGACAACAAATTCCTTTTCATTTATCAAATCAAATCATTGAATGTATGTGTGAGGTTGGTGGGAAAATTATTCTCATGTAGTTATGGAAGAATGGCATGAGAGTACTTCTATCATAGATGTAAGAGTCCTTTTCTCTATGGTCAAAATTTATGTTAGCTGTATTTTCACCATCTGGACATATCCTTTGGAATATATCACCCATTTTCTCGTGTGGATTTTACACATATAAATATTTTATCATTCCATTATGCCCATTTCCATTACCATACCAAACTATGAAATAACTAGAAATTCAAAATGGGAAGGGAAATGTTCGATTTTTATCATTTAAGCAATATGATGTTAGGATCTTATCTGAGAGAATAACATGCACGGCAATAATCACAAGATACAAGAGACACAAATAATTTTCCTCTGGGAAACCATAAAGGAGAAAACCCTGCAACTTCCTCAGAGATAGAATGAACACCGATGGCAGCAATAAAACCCAAAGATAGTAAGATAATCTCCAACAGTTGTTCTCTCTCTCTCACTTGAGAGAGCTTCTCCTCTCTCACTCATGTGTCCCATTTGAGTGAGTGTGTGTAATAAATAGAGAGGCTCACTCTCTATTTATATTCTTCCATTCACTTAATATTTAACTTTGTTATGTAGGCTCGAGTAATCCTAACTTGGTTATGTAGGCTCGAGTAACCACAACTAGGGTACTAATGACCCAACTTACATTAACCCACCAAGGCCGACTTCTTTAGGAGAGTCTAATAACCCTAGTGCCCCACAACTACGGGGACTTTAACCCATGATCAATGAGGAGGGTTACCCTCTATGACTTTACATGACTTGTTTACATTAATGATTCTCCCAATAGGAACATCGGAGTATGACATGACTCAATTACATTACCGATACTTTTTGATAGGAACATCGAGGTACAATACATAAGATATACAAGTGAGTATATTCTGAAGGTACAAATACATCAACACTCCCTCTTAACTAGGAAGGTATTCTCTTGACACAATTCATTAGCACAAGTCTTCTTCTCTAGATCATCATCAAAAGCTGGATCATCACTGGATCAACATCAAGTCTAGATCATCACTGGATCAACATCAAGTCTAGATCATCACTGGATCATCATCAAAGCTGGATCATCATCAAAGTCTGGATCATCACTGGATCAACATTAAGTCTAGATCATCACTGGATCAACATCAAGTCTGGATCATCACTATATCAACATCAAAGTCTGGATCAACATCAAGTCTGGATCATCACTGGATCAACATCAAGTCTGGATCATCATCAACATCACTGCTTATGTTATCTCGATCAAACTGGTTCTATCTCTCAATTATTCTTGTCATAGGAAGTTCTACAGAGCCAGCCCTTTTTCATGATGGTTATAGGCCTAGCCTCCATGTAGGTCCTCATCTTCTTTAGCACTTATATCTTACCCAGTCAGAAAGGCCCTCCCAACACTTACATCTGACCATGGGAGGAACACATCCACCGCCATGTCAGAAAGGCATGCCCAACACTCACATCTGACCATGGGAGGAACACATCCACCACCATGTCAGAAATGCCCAACACTCACATCCATTGGCATGATAGGACACACCATCTATCATCCAAGGAAAGGCCCAGCACTTACATCTACTGGCATAGCAGGACACACCATCTACGATCCAGAGAAAGGCATAGCACTTATATCTGATCCAATCATAAAGGCTCAACACTTATATCTGACCCAGTCAGAAAGGCTCAGCACTTACATCCTCTGGCATAGTATGACACACCATGTACTATCCAAGGAAATACTCAACACTCACATTCATTGGCATGGTAGGACACACTATCTACCATCCATATAAAAGGCTCAGCACTTACATCTACTGGCATGATAGGACACACCATCTATCATTCATAGAAAGGCTCTACACTTACATCCTCCAGAATGATAGGACACACCATCAATCATCCAGGGAAAGGCTCTGCACTTATATCTAACCATGGGAGGACCCTCCTACCACCATGTCAGAAGGGCTATGCACTTACATCTGACCCAGTTAGAAAGGCTCTGCACTTATATCTTAACATGGGAGGACCCACCTACCACCATGTCAGAAAGGCTCTCGGACTCATCACTTCCTCTTGGAAGGAACCTCGATCTAGAGAACACCAAGCTTCTCCCTGAAGTACTCGAACTTCATTCTATCCATTTCTAACATATAACCACATCAAGGTTTATTATGTCCAAGGATAACCTGTGAGCTTCACCGGGACATATTACATCTGTGGACAACCTACAGGACCGTTTACGTCTGAGCCACCTACGAGCTTTGCCAGGATTTTATGCTCAAACAACCTGTCTCACCGACTATGCTAGAACTCCCTCTTTCGAGAGATATCGATCGGATCACATACAGGAGCTTCAGTGCTCCTGTCTACATCATACAAAAATGCAAGTTAGATCAACCAAATCAAATAGTAGTTTTTAAAAGAAACATACTACCTCCCAGATAGAAAGTGGCAACATCTTTTGCTTCGGCTGTACTCAGCGCCATGCAGGACTCCATCCTACCAAACCAAGAGATCACACATGATCTCATACTGAAGCAGCGCCCCGAAGTTCTCTTCCTATTAATGGCACTGCCTTCCCAATCCGAATCCACATAACCCTCTAGTTTAATTTTTTGATCTATATCATACTTGAGCCCATACTCAACTGTACCATTCAGGTACCTCACTTGAATGTTTTACAACCATCAGGTGAACATGTATCAATGTGTTCATAGCAAATAAAATATCTAGTCTCATATTCATCAGGTACATCAAGGAACAAATCATCTGACGATACATCGTGGCATGAATCATCTCTGATGAAGCATCACTCAATAACTTCAGGTTCGATGCCATAGGTGTGGTCATGTCCTTGCAGCCCACCATCTTGAACCTCTTCAGGATATCTACTGCATACTTCCCTTGACCCAGGGAGATTCCATCTGTATTCTGCCACACCTCCATGCCTAGAAGGTAGTGCATCATACCCAAGTCCTTGATCTTGAACTCGGCAGCATGCCTCCTTCTTGTAACTTTAATGAGTTCCTCTTTTCTCTCAAGAACAAGTGATCGACATATAACAGGAGCATCACTGATATTCCACCTTCAACCTTGAAGTAAAGGTTGGAATATGGTTTACTCTTAATAAATCCTAGAGCCATCAGTAATCTGTTCATCATGTTGTACCATGTCGAACCTCAAAATCTTCTACAGTCACTCCCTCTGAAGCGAAGCATCATTATCCCTCTGCCTTTCGTACTCTATGCATTGAAAGATTATGTACTGGAGTGACAAATAGCTTCCTATGCTACTGATATCCTATGTATCCATCTAGGGTCACTAGATACCAAGATCCTCTATCTTGAAAAACATTCTTCTCGCACCCATATGTGAGCTTGTCATCCTCTATAGGCTTTCATCTTCAACCTTGTAGCAAAGGTTAAGATATTCATCACTCTAGGTGATCTCCAAGCTCCTCGTGCATGTGTTATCCCATGGGTTCCTTCTGAGCTTGTACAAGGCCTTCTTTAATTTGCACACATGATTCTTCATGTCATGTGCCTCAATTCCCACTGGATGCAAATGTCTCTTCATAGTATATTCCTTCTTTCTGTGAGAGGCCTCGTGCTATGAATTTTTCCTTGTATCCCATGATGTTTCCATCTATTGCATGTTGGATCATGTATATCCATATGGAAGACATTACGAACTTCACTTCAGGTCTTGATACTACATCCTAGACATCATTCTTCATGATCTAGTACTCTGCTTCCCTTTCTTCTTGGCTACTTTTTCATAGCGGGAAGGCTCTGCATCAATGATGCCGCTCAACAGTGTCACATAACTGGAGGTTCTCTGATGCCTCTTTCTTTCTTTGAAAGTATCGTCATATTATTCTTCATCTTGGATTCTTTCTTGAACTATCGTCTCTTGTTCTTCGGAACAAGTCTCATCCTTCTTTTCTTGTAGGCAATTGTACACGATCTTTCCTACAAGTCAAATGCATTTGTATGGTTAGAAACATTTGATAAGGAATATTCACAATGGAAAATTCTGATGCATAAAGATATAATCATGAAACTATTTTAGCCAATGCAACATTCATCCATATCTCACGAAAAATTTCTAGATTCCTTCCATCTCTACCATGACATCATTGAGATTGTGCACTAATCCAATATGTCGACAAAGAGGTTTCATTCTAGATAAGTAACAATGGAGATTTGTATAGCACCATGAACTACTTACCCATCACATGCACATTAGTAGTATACTGTCGTTAATGCAAACATTCTATCACGCATAACACATCGACTGAATATAAACAAATTCATAACAAGATAATATCATGAAATGATAATTGAATACGTATATTTATTTGTTTCATGGGTAGACTCCTTCTTTCAGCTTCATCATCTTCTTCATTCATAACAACACCATTTCTTATCCAAATGCCAATCTGGATAAGAGGTTCTTCAAGAATTTAGTCCTTCATATTCCTCATCGCTTGAGCCCTTGATCTTCAGTTGCTCCCATCTTCTATTCTCTTATTATGGGTCAAGCTTCATCTTGTGTGTGCTCTTCCTGGAGTCTATTGAAAGTAATCACTTCCTTCTGACACACATTCCTCTAATGAATGAATCACATGATCCTGGGAGTCCATTAAGTTGGTTATCACAATTTCTGCATTCTCTACTTCTTCATACATTGCTTCAAGTTGTTCTTTGATTTGAGAGACCCTTGTAAAGTATGACTGTATGGTCTCTTCATTCTGGAACTTTACATTATTCAACTGGTTTCTCAAAGTCATCTTTCAATTTATGTTCATCCTTTAAAATAGCTTGGTCAAGGAATCAAACATCTCTTTAGGTGTCTTTAGGGAAGACACGTGTGGTATAAGGTGATCCTTGATTAAATCAGCAATGATCTTCTTGGACTTGACCAAGTACTTCTTGTGTAAGGCTTTAATCTCATCTCCCTCTAGATTTGGAGCCTCTGCACTTATGTAAGTGTCCAATTCATTTCCTTCAAGAACCAATGAGATCCTATACTTCCTTGCTTGGAAGTTGTCAGTTTCACCCATGTTTCACCAAGCTTTTCATCAAGCTGGTGTGATTAGACATTTTGAAATGAGAACCTCAAATGTAAATAGCAAAAGATTAGATCTTACCGATTTGAGGTGTCTGTCCTGGTTCTGGAGCTATCTGATCTAGGGTTTTTCATAGAAACCATTAGAGGAAATTTCAACTCAAAATGGGCCTTTTAACTTTTATTCAAATTCCATGTCATCATGTGTTAGCCAATGAAATTGATTTAAATTTGAAATATCGTATAGGTCTTAAACACTTTTTTAATATAAATTTAGGGATAGGTATCATTAAAAAAAACTACTTTTTGTTTGTATTTTTGACATATCTCCCTGTGTTTTTAGTCAAATTTCGATTGGGAGAGCTTGTTGGATGCAGAATTAAATTCCGCATCCAAGGAGTACCCACTTGGTATACTTTTGACGCACCCGGATACCCCAAAAACAAGAAATACCTGAAAAAATGGAATGATGATGTCATCATTCCATTTTTTTCAAGTATTTCTTGTTTTTGGGGTAGCCATTAGAGGAATTTTGGGGTCTAAAATGGGCCTCCTAAGGAAAATAATAAAATAATATTTAAAACAATAAAATAATAGTTAAAATAATAAAATAATATTTAAAACAATAAAATAATAGTTAAAATAATAAAATAATATTTAAAACAATAAAATAATAGTTAAAATAATAAAATAATATTGATTAATTTTGGAGGAAGAAAGAAAAAAATTACCTTTTGTGTTCGTATTTTCGACATATCTCATTGTGTTTTTACTCAAATTTCGATCAGGAGAGCTCGTTGGATGTGGAATTTGATTCTGCATCCAACGAGTACCCACACTGCATGCTTTTGACGGACCCCGCTACCCCAAAAACAAGAAATACCTGAAAAAACGTGATGATGATGTCATCATCACATTTTTCCAGGTATTTCTTGTTTTTGGGATAGCGGGGTCCATCAAAATCATGCAGTGTGGGTACTCGTTGGATGCGGAATCAAATTCCGCATCCAAGGAGCTATCCCGGTCGAAATTTGAGTAAAAACACAATGAGATATGTCGAAAATACGAACAAAAAAAGTAGTTTTTTTTAATGACAAATATGCTAATTCAACCATTATGGTTGACTTATTTTATTGAAATCCTATTGGTTCTTGAATTCCAACTCACAAAAACTTATTTTGGCACGTTTTCTTATAAGGCCCATTTTGGACCCCAAATTTCCTCTAATGGGGGTCCGTCAAAAGTATGCCGAGTGGGTGCTCGTTGGATGCGGAATTTAATTCCGCATCCAACGAGCTCTCCCGATCGAAATTTGAGTAAAAACACAGGGAGATATGTCAAAAATACAAACAAAAAAGTAGTTTTTTTCTTTTCTTCCTCCAAAATTAATAAATATTATTTTATTATTTTAACTATTATTTTATTAGTTCATTTTAGGAGGCCCATTTTGAGTTGAAATTTCCTCTAATGCCTAATTTTAAAAACTTGGAATCTTTCATATCTCATTGGATAGAATTATGTACCTCTTCAAGGCGAGTTGTCCAATGTACTCCTTTTTTGAAAATAGTGGAGGGAAGCTCCTAGAATAGGAAGCCCTAGTTTACCAATTTATTCTACAGAAATATCTGATACTGTTTCTGCAGTATCTCCAAATGTACTACTCCTCTCTGTCTGAAACACCACAGGTTTTACTAGAACTGGTTTCACCAATTGGGACTTATGAGAGTTTTCCCAAGGTGACTTATTTGAGGATTGTTCATCATAGCGAATTTCTACGGACTCCCACGTGTCCCTGTTTCAACATCAGGGTCTGAAACTTTTACCACCAAAATTACAGTTTGTGCCCTATCTGGAAAATCTTCAGAAATTTCATTTGGACCTTTGTATCCCGAGATATAGAAATTTTCCCTAAGTGTCCTATTTAGGGATGAATCCTGGAAGAGGCTGGAACCCAAATTTTGGAGGAAACATATCTCCCAGAATATAGAAAATATGAGGCTGAAATTGTTACACAGGGTACATCGGGATTTTATCTTTGTCCTATGAAAATTTTGTCTCCTGATCATTCTTCAATCCCGTGATATAGCGAATGTACCAAAACTACATGTTTTAGTATTTTAGGGTTTTTCATGCCCGAGGTCAAATTAGGGTTTGACTTTCCCGAATTTTTACCCAACCAAAAATCTTGACCTTGGTCTCTAAACTTATATTTTGATGAGGAGAGCAATCCTATGCTAGGCTCACTCAAAAATTCCTCTTCTGTAAAAAGCCCTAATTTTCAGCAGCAAAAACTGAAAATGTTCGGAATCAAATTTTGCTTCGACAAAAAGATGCGCCCTTCAATGGAGAGTTGGCCTAGCCTCCTTTTTTTGATGGATTGTGGAGAGAGACCTATTGGCACCCCAAAAACTCCCCTTGAATTTGTATGAAATAAAGGGGTCCCTATTAGAATATATTATTTTTATTTTTATTTTTATTTTGTAAATACTTATCTTTTGTTTTTCCTTTATCTTATCTTCCTTGCTTCGGTAGGTGGTATTCTTGAGTTTCTTCTTTGGATCTTTCATTCTTCCTACCAATTTTAGTCACTTGAACCCCTTTGGATTTTTCGATGCTTAAAGATGCTTGGATGCCTTTGTTAAGTTCTTCTAAATTCACAACATGCTTTGGTTTGCAAAAGTCTTAACAACACCTGTTTTCTCTTATAAAAATATACATATCTTTCTCCCTATTATAATTATTTTCTCCTTATGTTTAAATCATGCTCAAATTAATACATCATAAACATTATGGAATTATTTATTTATTTTTATTTATAGAATAACCATAATGTAATTTCATTATTGAAATATGAGCATGGCGAAGTTATATTTTGAAATTTAAATTCACTTTTTAAATCTTTTGATTTTAGAGTGAAGTTGTGATATTAATGTTTACAACAAGATTGATTTCATTTCTCCCCACTTCACTTTATTTCAAATATTTGTTTAATATCAAATACAATCCAAGATTAGAATGAAGTTTTCTTAAGAGTAAAGAAGTGTTTATCATTTTCTAAATTGAAAGCAGTGATTCTTGATTGAGATTCCTGGTCATAAAAGATGGTTTTCTTATGTTTAAAAATTTGTTATCAACAGATGCTTTTAATTTTCTATTTTCGTCCACCTATTTTTCATTATACCCCAATTTATTTAATAATTGTAATTCTCAGGATAATTTTTCACATTTATTAGAATTTCATCCTGATGCGCAAAATTTTTATGGGTTTCCAGATGATAAATCATGTTTTAGGGATGAAGAGAAAAAACATGATTCTTATGAATCTCTTGATAAATACAAAGATGAGAGTCATATACTTTTAGAAACGCCTCTTATTGAGTCATTACCTCTTACAATAAATGAAGGATTTCCTTTATTAAATAATAAGTTTGTTGAAACTGAATTTTTCATTAAAACTACTCATGATTCCCATTCATTTGATGAAGGCGTGTCTAAGACAATATGGGACGATACCTCATTAGATTCTAATCATTTACTTCAGTTTCAACCAATGATTACTAAAGATCCTCATTCATCATGTACAATTTCTCAATCATGCAATTTTACTGACATTGATCACTCACTTATAAATTCATATGTTCATATTTTTCATTATAGAGCTACAGATGGGCTTGAGGCTTCTTACCTCAAGAAGTTTCCATTCAATAGTAAGGATTTATTTTTTGTATATACAAGTAAAGATTTTAGTGGTAAGCACAATGCATCTATTTTTCTATTTTTAATATATCATTTTCTATTACTAATTGAAAGTGGTGTTTTTCTTACAGGAATGAAAATGCTTCGATGGCTTCATTGGCTATTTCACTTTACTTAATTTTCATTATAATTGGTTTCTCTTGTACATAGTTAGGATTAGGTTTAGATTAGTTTTCTTCATTTTTACCCTTTCTTGATTTCGCTTTGAATAAATGCAGTTATGAAGATAATGCCAATTTCAATCTCAAGAGGTGACACTTATCAATACATTCAAGGATGTTTTCTTTACCTTTGACTCTCTTGCTTTTAATTATATTTATTTAAAAAATTTCTTGTTAAGTCATATATCTTTTACTTTTTCAACTTAATTGGGAAAATGTTTTATACATTCTTATGATCATAAGCAAGAACTTTTAAGAAAACGAAGAATGTTGTCGCACATTAATACCAAAATCTTTTGAGTTGAAAAGCATATGTAATTAAGATTAAGTTTAAATTTGTTTATTTTTGGTTTGTTTTCTTTTGCTTATTAATAAGAGCAGCCTAACTTATTAAAACATCTTGCTTATTTTTAACAAATCCTTATGTCACAAATTATAGAGAAACATGTGTTTCATCTTGTAGAAACTAATTCTCTCTTTTCTTTTGTGATATAGCTATTTCATGTTTCTCCACTTAAGATGTTAATCTATTCAAGGATGAGCTTTTTATTTTTGCATTTGCATATAGCCATTTTACATTTCTTACTTTTATTGGTTTTATTTTTCAAGTTTCCTATGATTTGCTTTTTCAATTTGCTTGTTTTCCAAAAAGGGGGTAAACTAATTTTAGCATATGGTGATCAAAACCATGTACTCTTCTTTTGTCAAGATTCTAACCATAGTGAGATTAGTCTTCGCTTTGAAAAATTTATGGATCATATTGATGGATTAATTGAGTTACTCGGCTATTATCTAGGATATTCATCTTTCAAAATGATGCTATAATGTAGATGAGTTTCTTTTCAAAGGAATCATTTTCCCTAGATTGAAGTAAGTCAGGAATCGTAAGTTATATTTTAGACTTTTTATGCCATCCTTTGCTCTTTAGTGGGCCATTTGGATCTGCTTCCCCATCCACGAAGTAATCTCTCTTGAGATTAACAGTAACCTTAATATTATTCATTGTACATAACACACAGGGGCTTCACTTATTGACCAATATCCTATCACGTTAGTTCATATTGTGGGTTTTAAAATTATAAAAAATTGGACCAATATATTGCAAGTATTGGGGGGATGAGGGGTTTAAGGTGGGGGTGGGTAGGGTGGTTTATAAGGATTGAGGTATAAAAATGGGTGGGGAGGAGGTTTTAAGTATTGGGAGGGGGTTTCAACAAAAATCCTTTGGGGCAATATCTCTGGAAATTAAGGTTATTCTTTAATACCCCACGATCGCACGTGCTATGTGAGAGATTCACCAAGTGAAGTCCCCGTGACATAACATTGATAAAATATAAGGGATTAACTAAGAGTGGGAGGTCTCATCACGAACCGACCCATCTTGGTCGTAAGCTCTGTTGAAGTGACATTACCGCATCTAGTTACCAAGCCAAGGTGATGGCTCTTAATCATTGATTAGGAGAAAGAAGGTCTCATCACGAGCCGACCTTTTCATTTTTCGGCAGTTCTTGTGAATGATGCTACCAGCATCTGGTCACCAAGCCAAGGTAGTAGTCTTCAGTTAATGTCTTTATTTATTATTTGTCAAAAAAAAAGAGGATTTATCTATACCTAGTGGATGGCATAAAAGCATCTAAGTGAGGCTAAAAAGGTTTATCCTTTGGTATTGATTTCATACCTACATACTACGTGTTCTTTGACTTGTTTTGGTTACTAAGAAACTAATTCCTTGGAAAATTTTCTTTCTGCATTTGTAGAATAATCATTTATCTTTATAAGATTTTGGATAATGGTAGGGATAGTTTGATTGATTTTGAAAGTTTTGGTTCAATCTTTACATATATAAGCCAATGGCAGGATTAAGTTATGTGATTGGGAAATTGACATTTGAAGAGGCATTTATTATTATTTCTCTTATATTATTTTTTTGCAAAGATAACCGGTTCGCCCAGGTATGTTGCCATTTGTTGGCACCCCAACAACTCCCCTTGAATTTGTACGAAATAAAGGGGTCCCTATTAGAATATATTATTTTTATTTTGCAAATACTTATCTTTTGCTTTTCCTTTATCTTATCTTCCTTGCTTCAGTAGGTGGCATTCTTGAGTTTCTTCTTTGGATCTTTCATTCTTCCTACCAATTTTAGTCACTTGAACCCCTTTGGAATTTTCGATGCTTAAAGATGCCTGGATTCCTTTGTTAAGTTTTTCTAAAGTCACAACATGCTTTGGTTTCCAAAAGTTTTAACAACACTTCTTTTCTCTTATAAAAATATACATATCTTTCTCCCTATTATAATTATTTTCTCCTTATGTTTAAATCATGCTCAAATTAATACATCATAAACATTATGGAATTATTTATTTATTTTCTATTTATTTTTATTTATAGAATAACCATAATGTAATTTCATTATTAAGATATGAGCATATATATTATAAGGAGAAGTTATATTTTGAAATTTAAATTCACTTTTTAAATCTTTTGATTTTAGAGTAAAGTTGTGATATTAATGTTTAAAACAAGATTGATTTCATTTCTCCCCACTTCTCTTTATTTCAAATATTTGTTTAATATCAAATACAATCCAATATTAGAATGAAGTTTTCTTAAGAGTAGAGATGTGTTTATCATTTTCTAAATTGAAAGCAGTGATTCTTGATTGAGATTCGTGGTCACAAAAGATGGTTTTCTTATGTTTAAAAATCATTTTGCTACCTATTTGCTTTTAGAATGATTAATTTAAATAAATATTTTTTTCACATTACTAGTAATAACTTGTGAAAATATTTTATAGAATAATCTTCTAAAAGACTATATCTCATTCCATCCTATATTTGGTGGTGTTTTTTTTAAGTTGATATGCCTACATTTAAAAGGATTAAAACAAAAGTTTGACCTTTTCATAACTTTTGTTTGGTCTTACATGTTATTCTTACAAAATATGCATTCCTATTGTTTTAATAGAATAACTTTAATTTAAAATCACGTTAAAACTTATATTTGGTCGAATCCCATGAAATAAGAATAAACTAGGTTAGTTTGAAAGTTACTTGCCACCATTTATACATTCAACGTTCCTGCTGATTAAGAGCTTCCCGAGATTGTTATATATTATCCAATAAGAAACCTGCAACTTATTTTATATCGGTGTTATCAAAGAAGGAGATTCTTTAGAGCAATTCAATGAAAAAATGGTTTTTACATTCTGCAAATCAGAAGGATTAGATCATTCTAATTGATGACATATATAGCATCTTTATTATTCCATGAATTTGCTGGAGAAAAGGTTTCATGCTTTATTGTAAAATAAATCATGCTCCACGCATATAAGATATGATTTTGCCTTGCTACGAAATCTAGGTTGTAACTTTTTTTTTTTACATTTGTTGCGTGTCTTCTAGGTGTCAAAGAAATACCCCACAAGTTCGCAATGAGAATCTCAACTAAAACGATGAGCTCAAAATTGCAGTAAATCCTTCACAATTCAGTTCATGGCATGCAACTAGATCCCCGATATGATCACTATTATTTAATGAAGAAGATAATAATCACTTGAATGAAGAAATGCCAACATGAATGATATTCCATGTCATCCAACAAACTTAACAATTAGCAAAGATAACACGTCAATCACTAAGCTCGCTACCATTTGCCAGGCCTTTGAAAATTGAAAGAGATCATTTTGCATGCCCATAAGAACGCCATGTTATCCCACCAGAAATCGTGCCATGTGAAGAAGGTTATTCATTACGCATCAATGATATGATTTATGTTTGACAGTTGAGAAGAAGTAGCCGCGAATACATGGGAAAAGGAATTGGTTTCAGATAAGATCATACAATTGTGAAATTTTGTGCTCTCATAAAGGGTAAAATATGGGCTCTTGATAAATCTCTTGATCCAGGGAGGAGAGGTTACACCATATTGATCACACTGAAATTGTTAGCTCATCGATAAAGGACAGTTGTGAAACACCAGAGCAAGAGATCAATCAACTTCCTCATTACCTAGATAAAAGAACATCATTAATACTCTGTGTTAACCCAAAAATCCCCCACATAGCTCTCTATGGCCTACACCACCCAAGGACACCATCTCATAACACTCATTTCACTCCATAAGACCTTCCATTTGACCCCCACACCTCCAAAAGAGCCCAAGGATGAAGAAAATGGATAAAAACCCCAAAAAAGAGCCCAAAATAGCCCATTTGTAGTTTAGTAGCCTTCAAAATATTTGTTTCAATTATTTAAAAGTTCCTCATAAATTAAGTTAGATTGCATCTTAGGATTTAATTGCATTCTAGGAATTCAATGAACTAAATTGTGAGACTCTTTTTTGAGAGAAAACTCATAAGGCAGCGGGGCCTTTGTTCCCGTGAGATTTAGTCATCCCAAACACACTGAGAGTTGTTTTAAGCACTTTGTGTGGAATATTTCTCCTTGTTGGCCATAAGACAAAAAATCCGGCCAACAAGACCCAAAGAGTAAGAAGCCCTAGCTTCAGCACCTACACAGTGTCTTCTTCTCAGGTTAGCTCTGATACCATGTTCGATTTTTATCATTTAATCAATATGGTCTTAGGATCTGAACTGAGAGAATAACATGCACAACAATAATCATAAGAGACAAGAGACAAATAATTTTCCTCGGGGAAACCATAAAGGAGAAAACCCCGCAACTTCCTCAAAGATAGAATGAGCATCAATGGCAACAGTAAAACCCAAAGACAGTAAGATGATCTCTGACAACTGTTCTCTCTCTCTCACTCATGCGCCCCAGTTGAGTGAGTGTGTGTAATAAATAGAGAGGCTCACTCTCTATTTATATTCTTTCGTTCACTTAATATTTAACTTTGTTATGTAGGCTCGAGTAATCCTAACTCAGTTATGTAGGCTCGAGTAACCACAACTAGGGTACTAATGACCCAACTTACATTAACTCAGTAGGGCTGACTTCTCTAGGAGAGTCTAATAACCATAGTGCCCCACAATTGTGGGGACTTTAACCGTTGATCAATACGGAGGGTTACCCTCTATGACTTTACATGAATTGTTTACATTAATGATTCTCCCAATAGGAACGTCGGAGTATGACATGACTCAATTACATTACCGATTCTTTTCGATAGGAACATCGGGGTACAATACATAAAATATACAAGTGAATACATTCCGAAGTTACAAATACATCAACAGAAAATTGCACACTTTAGAGGGAAGAGAATGGTTGTAGGTGAGCAAAAAGGTTAGACAAGATAGGAACCTTTTCCCATTGTGTTTTTGTTACTCATGAATGTTTGAGAAGCCATGAATTAGTGTTATTTGAGGTTCTCCAATAGCATATAGTAGGTTGGATCTTTCTGCACACACTGGTAAGCATTATAAAGGTCAGATTTCCTGAGGGAACCATGTAGTAGTGAAGGAAATATATGTCTTAGTGTTTTGTGTGGTAATAGAGGAGAGTGCCATGACTAGGATGGTTGAGTTAGATATATATAAATGATCAAAGGCGTGGAGTTTGGATAAACATGAGAGAAAATGGGTTTTGGGTTGAGAGAGAGAAGCATGTAGGTGTCACCTTCGCCCTGGTGGCCTCGTGTCCTGGCTTGGGGGTGGTATATATGGTTGGGAGGAAAATCGTTCTTACACAAATGGTTGCTTAGATGTTCCTTGTTAAAATATAAGTATTATCTATGGCTATGAACATGGAATGGTTTTGTAGTTACTTCTTGTGATAAATATGTTTTTTTATGCATGTGTGTGTGTGTGTGTGTGTGTTGATAGAGTTTTATTTTTGTTGTGTTTTACAATCATGAATTTGCACATGTGTTTCTTATTTATGAATTCATATTATGGCCAATGTGGAAAATTTTAGAATATTTAAATTCATAAATACCCCATACTATGGTCAAAATGATGAATGGGGGTGCTAAAGAGTGGTATCGGAGCTTTTGGTTGGAATGTTGGGGTTGTATGGTCTCGAATCCATACTTACATGTAGAATTAGAATTTGCGCAAGAAGTGTTTGACAAAATGCCTCATGAAAAATATATGGTTTTAATTGTTAGATGGTATTCTAATAGATTTATGAGTTATATGTTATGGCCACTAGCAGGAATGGTAGATTAGCTTAAGAAAAATTCAAAATTGTAAAGCTATCAGTGAAAATTTTTGGTTAAGTTATATGACAGTGAAATTTCCAGAATGGGGGAAAACACGAGGTGTAATTCATATTAGGCACCTCTAATACAATAAAATTTCACATAATTATGACATTATAAAAAAATGGGAAAATTTTAGATGAGCCCCACATGTGCCATGTGGAAAAAGGTGTGGCATGGAGGAGCCATGTGGATAAGGGAGTGGGTTTGATGTTGTTAAGCTCTAAATGTTGGGGACATTTCCCCCAATAGTGTGGAACTTTACCCCCTATATGGTGGTGTATAACAAATTTCTTATGTAGGATTGGGTCTATTAGTGGGTCTATTATTTCTTAATGTACACCTATGTCTCCTATATATAGGAAAGAGAAATTCTCATGTTAATAGGCATTGTATATTGTCTTGTATTGGGTACAGAAGTACATTGTGTAAGGCGGTTCCTACCTCAAAGAGGATTGTTATGTATCTATATTTGTCATTATTAAGGCCTGGATTACTCTCTTTTGTTCCATTTCTTCTATTTTTATGTTATTTCAGGGACTTGGTTGCATAAAATCTGGTATCAGAGCTCTTTCATCAGGACTAGAATTTGTAAAACGAGACATATTGGAATTTTCGCTAAAAAAAATTATACGAGGATTTAGACACAGAGGTTAAAACCCACTTCCAAAATATGTTGAACTATCTCCAATATGAGATTCAAATCTTGATACATTACAGTTTCAGAGATAATTGTGGAGGAATCTAGGGTTTGTGACTAATCCAAAGCCTAGTCTAAAACAAGTGTTCTATGGAGAAAGGTCATATCTAAGGCCTCTAAGATCCAAATTGAGTGAGACCATTTAAATAGTAAATAAGAAGGACCAGGGTATCTTTGGTAGAATTTTTAGCTACATAAACAAAATATTGGACACGTGGCATGCAATACAAGTTCACTCTTCTGAATAGGCCAAAAATAAGATGTTTTGGGATATTTGCAAACGTTTTTTTGGAACATTCAAATTAGGTTAGACTTGCACAAATGGAACAAGAGCACGTCAGGGTATAATAGGATGAAGTTTCATACAAATCGGATTAGAAATTCAAATTTGATCTCAGTTACAAGTCAGCCCTAAAATAGTCTTCTAATTAGGGTTTGAAACCTGTGTTCTAGGGGGAAAGGTCATATATGAGGAATCCAAGATCCAAATTGAGTGAGACTAGTTGCATATGAAATAAGAAAAAACAGAGTATCTATGGTAGAATGTTTCAGGTACAAAAACAAAATATTAGACACGTAGAATATCGTATAAGTTCGCTCTTCTGGAGAGGCCAAAAATAAGAAGCTTTGGGATATTTGGAATAAAAAAAATTGGGCATATCCAAATATTAAATTGAGCACATAGATATGTGGAACAAAACACAACTCACAAGATAGATCATACAATTTACTCAGTAATTGAAGAATCAAACAGTGCAAAAATCGCTTGCAACTGTGAATGCTTTCATTGATCAAAAGTAATTAGATAATAATTACAATGAAGTACAATGGCTAAATAGCCTCATGCAATTCGAATCCATGTGAGGAAATTCGAATTGATTGGACTCTACTTGATTGAATGGTTAACTGACCTTGTCTAAATCATTATCGGAGTTCACCAGAGTTAAAACCCCAAACTCAAGTGTCTAATTCAGTGTTTACTAGTCTAACTAACTAAGGTAGGTGAGTAAATGTGCCTCACATGCATGCAACCATGCAATCCTAGCGCTAAATGAGTAAAAATGAATGTAAGGGACTAGAACTGAATGTAACTGACTCCTAACAAAGCTTGACTAGTCACTAGCTGAACTCAACTGAGGGAGGTTGGTATCGGCACTCCCAGTGGCTCCTAATTTGTAGAGATTGATCTAGGAGGCTCCTAAACTGATACATGCAAGTGAAATCAATGGCAGATGACCTCAATTAGTGTTCCCCACACTTTAGTAACTGGAACATGTGCCCAAATTAGGCCAAGTGGACCCAATGGTGCTAGTGACTAAAAATAGACTGAAAGGACTCCATATTTAGACATACTCCTCATTTAAACACTATTGACCAAATTAGACAAGGGAGGATTATAATCCTAACACCCCCCCTGAATGCTAACTTGGACAATTTGTGGGCCCTGGTAACTAAGACCATAGGTCACCCATTACAACAAGTAA
>LPNX010871214.1:66355-94454 GCA_001517045.1 Pseudotsuga menziesii
GCATGCATGATGTTCTATGCATAGGTATCCTACGGCCTGGCATGTAGACTTATCCATCTTCTCCCAAAATGATGATGGAAGGAAGGGGGAATGTAACCTTTGCCTCTTTCTGGATGAAGAGTTGTGTGATCCACTCTATTATTCTGAATGTAGTGTGATTGATCATCCTTTTCCATGCAGCATCTCATAAGGAGTTTGTTGCATCTCTCTGAAGAAGGTGAGATTGTATGACATAGCGCAAGGGTCTTTGCCTTCTGAGTGTCAGATGGATTTCCAGTCATCTTCCTAGCTTCCTGCTTGGGAGTAGGGACTAGATCTAGATATGAATCATCCTGAATCTCAATCTCATAAACTTATATAGTTGGTTCTGCAATACAAGTGGAAACTGAAAAATAAGTAGATGGAATGTTTATACCTTCCCTTTCAAGTGGCTGCTAAGAGTGCACTGGTTCCGAAAATGGCATGAAGTGTGAGAACTCATATACCTTGGAGGCATGATTTGCAGCACCCTTCGCTATGATGTTCCCAGTAGATATATCTACGATATTCAATGAGTCAATACCAAATGTCACTCGCTTTGGAGAGCCAGTATGAGTCACTTGGTAAACAAATAACAGATTTGCAGGTAAGGAGGGCACATAAAGCACATCTTTGAACTTTCCATGTTCAAGCTTGATAGAACCCTTCCCTTTGGCTCGAATATGACTGTTATTTCCCATCTAAATACTAGGACCATCAAAATACTGTAAAGAAGAGAATGATTCTCTAGATGCAACCATATGATTGGAAGCTCCAAAATTAATGAGGAAGGCATGTGTTGTTGAACAACTAGCCTTCAATGCATGGCATGTTTCTTCATGTTCTTCAGTCTCTTCTCTATGGTCAACATTCCTTGCGCTAGAAGGTACATTAATGTTATGTTTCTTCAAAATAAGATCCATCTCATCAATTTTTATTCTCATCCAGGAGCTTTCTGGATGAAATCCCCTTCCGCAGTAAGAACCTAGGGTATTTCCTTTGCCATTCTTCTTGCTTCTCTTCGAACCTAAAGTCTCATTTGACTGCTCTTTCTCCAAAAGAGACTCATCCTTTTGCTTCCCATTATCATTTGCTACCTTAGGTCCTCCTACAACCAGTGCTTGATCTCTGGAATATCGAATGATCCCTATTTGGATCAACTTGTCATGCTCCTGAGTGAGAGATTCAATCAAGGAGTTAAGAGTAGGCATATTCCAATTTGGAGTAGTGAGCTTCATAGAATGAAATGTTGATACAAATACTAAATAGTTTGCACCAAGTTTTGAGAGAATGGCAAGGATGAGTTGATCATCCTCCTTCTCAACCTTGAACAGCTTCAACTGGAACACTAGATGCTTAAATTTGGTGAAGAAGTCATTTAGTGTTTCAAAATTGGCTGGATGAAGCAGCTCATTCTCTAGCTGATAAATCATCAGGTCATCCTGCTTTTCAAATAAGGAAGCAATCTTATCCCAAACTTGCTCGGGAGTCTTCAATCCATTTATGTGGAAGAGAAGATCTCGAGAGATTAAGAGGCACAAGCATCTGTATGCTTCATCGAGCCTATTCCAGTACTTTTCTTTGTCAACATAATGAATTGGCTCTGCCTCTATCTCCATTGTGATTATGAAGATTCTTTTGGAGCATAGATGCATCTCCATGTCCTCCTTCCACTTGTGGTAGTTTAAACTAGTGAGAATCTCCATTGGAGGTGCTATTTGGAATGCAATGAAAGAGACTGAGCTACTGTAGTGAATGCAGTGAAGGAGACTGAGCTTCTTGTAGCGAATTCAGTGAAGAAGACCGATAAACTTGTAAATCACACAATCAAACAGAGAAAATAAGGTCGACATCCTGTACATTTATAATTTTCATCACACCAACATAGTTGATCAAGAAATCTTGATCAACAATTCCTATGACTTGGGATATTAAGTGGTAAATTATTCACTTCTATGGACCAACACACAACTCACAATATAGATCATACAATTTACTTAGCAATTAAAGAATGAAACATTGCAAAAATGGCTTGCAACTATGAATTCTTTCATTAATCAAAAGTAATTAGATAATAATTACAATGAAATACAATGGCTAAATAGCCTCATGTAATTCGAATCCATGTGAGGAAATTCGAATTGATTGGACTCTACTTGACTGAATGGTTAACAAACCTTGTCTAAATCATTATTAGAGCTCATCGGAGTTAAAAACGCAAACTCAAGTGTCCAATTCAATGTTGACTAGTCTAACTAACTAAGGTAGGTGATTAAATTTGCCTCACCTACATGCAGCCATGCAATCCTAGTGCTAACTGAGTAGAACTGAATGTAAGGGACTAGAACTAAATGTAACTGACTCCTAATTGAGCTTGCCTGGTCACCAACTGAACTCAACTGATGGACGTTGGTATCGACACTCCCAGTGGCTCCTAATTTGTAGGGATTTATCTAGGAGTCTCCTAAAATGATGCATGCAAGTGCAATCAGTGGCATTTGGCCTCAATTAGTGTTCCCCACACTTTAGTAACTGGAACATGTGCCCCAATTAGGCCAAGTGGACCCAATGGTGCTAGTGACTAAAAATAGATTGAAAGGACTCCTGATTTAGACATAATTGACCAAATTGGACAAGGGAGGATCATAATCCTCACACCAAATTAGGTCAGACCTATGGCATTGGAAAGAGGACACATCAGGGTACCAGAGGCTCAAGTTTTAAACCTGTTACAGAGAAAAATTCATATGGCTTGGGGTACCACAACAGATAGAGTAACCGCAGAAATCAATTCCTTCCCAATATGTAAGAGAAATAAACATCTAACACTAAAGGATCTTGAAACATACCTTATTCCGGATGGTTGATGTAGATCCCCGTTGAGCTTTTCCAATCTTGCTTGTGTTAGCAATTTGCTCTCTCAACAATCAACAAACAAGACAAGCATTCTATATAATGGTGTTAGACCTACTCTAGCATATATAATCAATAACATATAAGCATTTAAAAGCATACGTGGATTCAATATTCAATTAAATACACATTATTGGATAGGAAAAGATATCTCTATTAATATAAATCAGAGATTACAAGAATGACAACCTCTATCGGCATGTCTGCGAGCCAGAGAAACTGAGTCCTCCACTTGGGCCTCCACCACTTCAATCCTCCATCTCTCGATAACAAGCTCACAAGCAAAGGCAAGCTTGGGAAGAACACAAAGTGCTCCAAGGGACAAATGGATGCAAACTCAAGTATAAGCTTCGGCAACAATGGACTATAGTTTTCTTGCTCTTCAATTCCTCCTCCTTTCAATGTATCCAAAGGGTTCCTTATATAGTGCTTCAATGGGGTAATGGAAGGTCAAATCCGAGCGATCTCAAGGCATATGGAAGGCCAAGAGACAAGTGACTCAACTCCACATCAAGGAAAACTCCAACACTATTTGGCCTTTTTCACACATCCTGATGTACGCGGGTTTAAGGGTCATATCCGCGTATATATGCAAGAATGGGTTTAAAAGTCGCGTATAGAAAATAATGCATGTTTTTAGGGATGATCTTGGAAATATCAAAGGTACAAAATGGTCCATGGGTTCCAAAGAGACTGCAGAGGGACAGGGAAGGCCATAAATGTGTGATCCACCATTGTGGTAAAATCAACTATAACAGATGCCCCCTAATGTGTGAGGTCAGAGGGGTGATACGATGGTCGAAATACATTATAAGTCCATCCCAGAAGTGGAGTGATGAAGAACTAGGTGGAAGAACCAACCATCCAACAATATAATACAATAATCAAACTTTGCACATGATTGCAAGTACATACAGCAATCCCGGATACATAAGAGTACAATGGCCATGAATAGGCATGATACAAAATATGATATGTGTGGTCATTGCCACGTACAATATAGATAGATCAAAATCTCCATGATGAAGATATATAAAGGATCATGATATCCATGAAAGCTGAAGATATACAATGGATAAAGATCTCCATAATGGCTGAAGATATCTGACATACACTAGAATCAAGTCACGAGAGCTGAAATCTCATGAACACTGGCATGATCAAGGAGGTAGCATATCAGAAATGCCACCAATCTGGAAAGTCTTCTACACAATCCGCTACAAATACATGTCCTACTATGTGAATAGAGGTGTAGAGGTCGAACATAGTAGTCCATCGTCTGATTACCAGTCATTGATGTACACCGTTAACAGACACGAGATCACCCACCGATAATGAAAATTGGAATCAAGGTACTATAGTGCAATCTAACCAGTGTGAATAAATGTGTTGAGGTCGAACACTTGAAAGAATCCATCGATAAGGGGACATTGATGTATTCCCAAAACTATCGATCGCGAGAGAACCTGCCACTGATGACTGCAAGTCTCAAGGCACTCAAAATGACTCTAGACTCCTATCCCAGAATAAATGATCTGAATTCTATGGGATGAAATCCATTGGAAGGAGGGAATTAAGGCATCCCCCATCATCCAACACGAGGTACCCAGCAAAGCTACATAATGTGGAAGGACTCGATCATAATGTGCTCGAACTAGTACCAGGAATGGCCGACATGCAAAGTCAAGAAAACTGAGGAATGGCTAACTAAGGCTTCAACTTCCTTCGAACAAGAGCGTAAAGGTGAATGGTGACTGAATGTAGGTAGCATAGACTCAATATACAAAACGGGTACATCTCTGTGACACAAGAGGCATCAACAAAGGCTCCATAGGGACTGGAAGCTTAACCAGTCGGTGGAGATAAACTCAGAGAAACGAGTACAGCTCCTAAAGTCAAACTATTAACCCAACCAACGGATGTGATATACAGTGCTCTATTCGAAGGTGACACAACTCGACTGCTGCCAAAGATAACATATTTTCCTGTTTGGCTTTTTGGTTTTTGATTTTTTTTGTAATTTTTCAAATATTTTGAAAAGATTGAAAAAGAATAAAAGTGCTTAATAGTTACAGACTAGGAGGAGACGAGTGTCAAGGGGAAAACAAACTAGTTCCAAGCAGCGGAATATACCTATGCTCAATGCAACGAAACGTGTGTAGGATAACGACACTCGGGGGAAAGCCTCCACCCGGAAAAAATGGGGAATCAAGTTGCAAAAGATATATAAAATGTCTATGCATGGCTAGACATGAGACAAGCTCGGGCTATGTGGATAATAATCAAAGTCAAGGAATCCGGCATAAGGCTCAATAAGGAAAGCAAAACTCATGATGATGCAATTAAAACTTGACATAAGGGAGTCCTGGGGAAAAGGCCAGCAAAAGATCAAGAGGAGTATGAGGCTCTTGCACAAAGTCATGGCGATGCTATACAAAGGACCCCCACACCCTAAAGGAAAAATGTCGGCATGGGCACCAAATGAAAAACAAGATCTAACTAGGGTACCCATGTATAGTCAAGCTCTACCATTCACATCATGTCACTTCTAAAAGCAACAAGAAGGTTCTGTGACAAGATAGAATGGGTTCGCACCTAAGGTTATAATGAAACGGTCATAAGGTCATGCAAAGTGCAAACGGATGTGAAACCCAACCTATATGCCAGTTTAGACATACTACCTGAAATCGGCATGAACGGGTCAAAACCATTGTCAAACTGTGCTCAAAACGGACTCCTACATCATCAAATTAGTCCAAAATGGTCAGAAACGGTCCAAAACTATAGAAAGTGGGTAAAAAATTTCAAAATTTTCAAAAAAATTCTATAAATAGTAAAAAAATTTAAAATTTCATATCATTTGAAATTTTTACCCATTTGAGCTCAAAACTTCCAACGCGAATTCCGGGAGCATCGTCCAGCGAAATTCGACACCGTTTGTTCCAGGTAACTCCTCATGTCCTCCTCTTCCCATTTCATGCAAATTTTTTAATTTTCCATGGTTAATTTCATTTTCTAGGACAATCTAAAGTATGTGTTTCAGCCCACGCAAATATCGGGGTTTTTTCGCATATAGGGCTGGCCATACGCAGAAAAACCTCCCAAAACTGTGTACATACGCAACTGTTTTGCAAACAATTGCGTATGCAATCGCGAATGTGGATTTATAAGGCAAATAATAACCAAAAATCATGTTTCCTGTGCAGGATGGTTCTAGAATGGAGGTAGAGGGAACATGGTGATGTAGAAGAGGTTGTACAAGGTGACTTAATGGCCCAACAAGCTCTACGTGCATGCGGTTTGTATAAGTTTTGGTGTCTTGGCAGCCTTAGGGCCAAACCAAGACTCCTGTAAATGCTAGTGGATTACTGGGATCCAGACTCTGAGTCTTTTCACATTGACGGGATGTCACTCGGTATAGAGATTGAGGACATATACTTTATCACTGGATTATCCCGACAAGGAGAGGTGGTAAATCTTCGATCTCGCAGGCCAGGAGGTGGCTTTACTATTGATGAGTACATTGCGGTGTACTACTTTTCGGACACAAAAAAGGTTGGGAGTCAAATCCCGACAAACTCAATCTAGGTGCTAGGACTGAAGGTCATACTATTGGCACTCACCGGGATAGTCGGACTAGCTTCACTCCACCAAGCCTCGCGGCCATTGATGTTCTATGCGGTGGAGTGTATGAGACCCACAGTATATGACTGGAGCACTACACTGTTGAGTAACATGAAGTAGCAGCTCAGTGACTGCAAGATGGGCAAGGTGAGAAACTTTGGTTTCAGCAGCATACTAATAACATTCTTCTTTGAGCATGTACTGGGGCTAAGCCCTAGAGTGGACATTCCTCCACGTGGAGTTCAAGATCCAGCCCAAAAACATTGGGCAAATGTTATGCGCAGACTAGGCGGAGGTAGGGTGGCTAACCCCTACCCAACGGACTTCTTTCCATGGTGGCGGAGGCAAATCATTTCCATCGATGACTACCCCTATGTAGGGATACATTTCCGGGGAGACTCGGACATGCCCCTACCACCAGGAGCGGCATATGGTGACATAGGTAACAAATCCCAAACCCTCTTTTTAATTTTTTTGTGTTTTATGATATATTGACTCAAAATACATGTTTTGGTGTGATGACACATAGTGACAATCTGTCATGTGTATGCAAATGTTGGACCACGGTGACTGAATGGTTTCCCTCATCATAGACAGAGGGGAAGAGGAGACGACATCATGGGTGCAGATGTGGAGTGGACACTCCAAAGCATCCACACAAACTTTGTACGCTTGACACACAGGGTGCCCATGGCGCAAGTCGGGGACTTGTCTGAGGCCATGTAGCGCCAGGTGGTTGGTGTACCACAGGCATGGGTTCGATTATTTCAACGACTAGCTAGAGCCGTGGTGTGTTACCATTATCAGAACCCCCCTCCTCCTCCACAGGCTTAGAGACCTGAGAGTATATCTTTTCGTACTACCGTGTATTATATTTTGGTGGCTCGGAAGCCCCAATTTTGTATTATGACGTCACATTTTGGATGTTTAATGAAAAAAATTTATGATGATCGATTTTATTTATTTACATGTGTGTAAAAATGTATGTTTGTGATATGCTTATCGTCTATGAAACAAATTCCAATCTAACACATAGTTAGCATATGAGTCATCAACTTGATTAAAAACTTTTGAAATATGTATGTATGTTATATTCTCAAATTGTCGTTCTAGCAATCTCACACTTAAGAATCTTCGTAATAAAACTGGATCCCTAATACGATACAAGCCATTAAGCTGTGAAACCACTAACTGTGAATCAAGATGTACCTCAAGAGAGAGAACACCATGTGAAATGGCATCCCGCAATAACTTGATAATGGCACTATATTCAGCAACATTGTTTGAAGAAGGCCGTAAACATATGCCTCTTGAAGACAATACTTGACCCGTAGGAGTATAAATCACCCAAGAAGCAGAAGCTGAGTTTTGAGTGTGACGGCTAGCACCATCAGCGAATCCTATGTAAGCGAAATACTCCATCAACATCTACCATAATAAACGAAAGCTAATCAACAAACCCGATCACCATAAGAAAGCCTAACTATGCAATTCAAAAACTATACAATAATATACAGTAATCATCCCTGGCTAAAGATCATGCATAGTATTTTTTAAGATAGAGCCCATTTCTAGGCTCCACCAAGGCTGTCCCTTCATAATCCACCAGCTCATAGGTGCCCTTCTCTAACACACGTTTGACTACGTAAGGACCATGCCACATGGGATTAAACTTCCCTGCCCCCAAGGGTTCTTTAGCTTGATCCCACAACAGGACCAAATCACCTTCATTAAACTTCCTCAGACGGACAAACTTATCATATTGGACCTTAACGCGACGCTTATTTACTTCTAGAGCCACTAAGGCATCTCGGCATTTCTCATCAAGCTACTCTAAGTGGACCAAACATTCTTCTAATGCAGAAGTGTCTGGTAAAAGCTCTATAGCTAGCTTCAACGAAGGGATTTCGCATTCAACTGGAAAGATAGAATCCACCCCATGTACGAGCTGATATGGAGAGAAACCGATGGCAATATTAATCACGGTTCTATAGGCCCACAAAGCAGGATACAACATGATATGCCAATTCATCTTGCTTTGTGCGATGGTTCGTTGTAGAATGGACTTAAGTGATTTATTCACTGCTTCAACCTGTCCATTCGCTTGAGGGTAATAAGAAGAGGAGTGCTCCTGATTATACCCTAGATTTGAAGCCAACTCTTCCATCATTTTATTCTGGAAGTTCCTACCATGGTTAGTGACAAGCTCTTTTCGAATGTCGAACCGAGTAATAATTTGGTTGAAAACAAAATGCGCGGCTGTCTCACCATCGGATTTAATCGTGGGCATAGCCTCTGCCCATTTCGTGAAATAATCGACAACCACTATAATGTGATGATGCCCCCCAACCAAAGCTGGGTTGTAATCCATGAAGTCAAGCTTCCACTTGGTGAAGGGACCGATGGTGATAATATGATGTAACGGGGCAGGATACGAGCGCATATTGCATGCAAACACCTGGAAAGGGTGACACTTCTTGACCGCATTGACACAGTCTTTGAAGATCAACGGCCAAAAATATCTCGCTCTCAATATTTTTTGGGTTGTAGAAAGCCCAGATAAATGACCACCACACGCCCCTCCATGGAAATCATTTAACACAACCTCAGCCTCATCATGGGTTAAACAACGACGTAAAATGGAACCTACCCCACGACGATACAAAGTGTTATCCATTATAAGGTAGTTCTTAGCTACATGACGTAATCATCATCGCTCATCCCATGAAAGGTGAGTAGGGACCTTCAACGTTTACAAATATACAATGATATCCCCGTACTATGGGTCCAAAGTTGAGATAAGGAAAATATGCTCATCAACAAACGTATCCTCATAAACCTCCTCCTCCTTCACACTTGGAAAATCAGATATGAGCTCTGCAAAGATCAACAATTTCTTCGATTTCGCCAAAATCAATTCGAGATCGAACTCTTGCAAAATAGTAATCCATTTATTGTATTTTCCCACAATCATCCTTCTAATGAGGATGAACTGAAGTGGATTGACATGAGCTACCACCAAGGTTCTACGAAGGAGAATGTAATGTCTCAATCTATGAACCACATGAACGGTGGCCAAGACAAGTTTCTCCACATGGGAATAACAGATTTCCGCATCAACAAGGTTTTGGCTCAAATAATATATGACATGCTCGTGGAGATCCTCATCCTCCTGAACCAAAACCATACCAACCGTCTCCATGGATGAGGCCACATAAATCAAAAAATCGCGGCTATAGTCAGGTGGACTAAGCATGGGGGGCAATAATAAGGCTCACTTAAGAGCATCAATGGACTCCTGGGCTCACTCATTCCAGCAAAAATTAGTGTCCTTCTTTAAAAGACGCATAAATCCTTTAGTCAAATTGGCAAAATTAACCACGAATCTCCACAAGAAATTTTCCATGCCTTGCAAACACTGAATATGTCTAATATTACGAGGAGGAGACAATTGAAGTATTGCCTCAACCTTTAAGGGATCGACTCTTATACCCTCCTTGGATACAATGAACCCTGGCAAGCGACCAACAGTCATGCAAAAGATGCACTTATGAGGATTTAACCTAACCTGGTAATGGTGGCATATTTCGAATACTAATCTCAAATGGTATGGATGACGCACTCTCAGATGAGAATAAGCAGCAAGGTCATCCAATACACTTCGATAATCGTTTTGAGATCAAGAAAAATTAAGGTCATAGCCCACTGAAATGTAGCTCCGACGTTTTTAAGCCTGAAAGGCATCTTCTAATATGCAAAAGTACCCCAAGGACAAATAAATGCAGTTTTACGTTGATCCTCGAGTTTGATCTGAATCTGATTATATCCAGAAAAACCATCCATGAAGAAGAATACCTCGCTTCCCGCACACTCATCCAAAATCTGATCAATAAATGGTGTGGGAAAATTATCCTTAGGATAAGCACGATTTAAATCATGGAAATCAGTGCATATATGGATCGCCCCATGTTTCTTATCAACCGGAACGGGATTTGAAACCCACTCTATCAAGGGAACGGGATAGATAAAACTGGATTTCAACAGTTTCTCTATCTCAGCCTTAATACCGGGTGCTTTTCTAGGATTCACCGCACACAAATGTTGTTGAACCGGCTTCGCATTCGGATATGTCTTAATCTCATGTTCGACAATACGAGGGTCAATACCTGTCATTTCTTCGTATGACCAGGAAAATATGTCACGAAACTCTTTAAATAGCTCGATATACTCCTTGAATTCATCAGGGGAACAATTTTCCCCAATGTAGACGTTCTCAACTTTTCCAAGATCGCGAGAAATATTGATAGGAATAGTAGGTGATAAATTTTCCATGTTCCCATCAGCCATCTGACCAGGAGAGCTCAATGGAACCACAGGACTACCAATATTCTTGCTAAGAATCTTCCTAAAGTCCTCATGCTCCATACGGTCAAGCTCAAGAAGAAAATATGATCGATGATGTAACTCTTCCCAAGGTGGCTCAACAACAGACATGGCCTCAATAATGGCTTCATTCGATGGAAAAACATCATCGAGGCAATCATGTGCATGAGAGGACTCAACTACCCATGCAGACAGCACATATGGGTCTTCCTCCTTCGTCCATGAAGAGGAAGGACTAGGCTCTGCAACACAATCAAGATTTGCTTGATATGGTATTATCGTTGCAGGAAACAGTACATCTATTTCGATAGGTCCATTCGAAGGACTCGATGAAGGAAGAAGCCAAGGATCTTCCATATGGGTAGTGTGAAAAGACACCGAATTCAACAAGGACGAAGCCCCACCAAAACTAGATCCGATCATAAGAATGGGCGCGGGAAAGCTAAAGGTTCCCATAAGAGACGGATACATACCCACACCCACACTCCCAGTTGCCGGCTGAGAATGATCAATAATCAAGATAGAATCTCTCGATGATGCACTAACACTCGGATTACAGAATGATGTCTGATCAATTGTACAATCTTCCCATTAAATGGAAAGCATACCACTCGAAAGAGAGAAGAGGCTACACCTTGCATACTATACATCCAATTTTGGCCCAGCAAAATATTGTAGTCAAGGGGCGCATCAACCACCTCGACCTCAATCATGACGGTCTTCCCTCCCAATTGGACCTTAAGGGAAGGAAGAATCCCATGCGGAAAAATGATCTACCATCAAAGGCAGTCAACATAGTAGTGAATTGAGACAACTTGGGAGAACCCAAACCCTTCCAACATGACAAAGACATCACGGAAGCAACAGCGCCTTCATCAATCACAGTACATTTGACAGTCATATTAAGACACTCTACATGAATCAAAAGAGACACGTAGTAAGGAAAATGAGGTTGCAGTCCCATGGTTTCAAATTTGATAATGGAAGAAGAGTTATCATCATTAATCCCAAGAGCAGAAAGCAAGGCTTTCCTTTGCGGAAGACAACTCTGAAGTACTTCAAGCGCAGACATCGCACAAGGATTTTGGCCCAAATCTTCGACAACGGAATAGTTCTAGGCGGCTCGAGCATTAGGATTGTGCCCTGAATGCTTTAGGACTCCCTTAGGAATGCGAGGTGCAACTTCAGGTTTATCCACAGGGTTTTCGATATGCAAAGGGCTCTTGGGTGGAGTGGGTTCTTTTCCAAGGTATGGTTGTGACGAACCATAATCCTTCGCACGAGTCACAACCTTAGCAGCACGTACCATGTTGATGCAACCATGACCAGTATTGGCTTCCCACGGATTTTTATCTCCACCCGATGCACAATGAGGATCAATGGTCCTCGAGTTCATATTTTGATTATGGGGTAAAGGATTAGTTAGCACAGTTGGGCCTTGTGCTATGAATCTCGAGGCATCTTCCATATGAGGGCATAAGTGAATGAGGTGGTCCTCCTTACACAACTTGCAAGGAAACTTTACCTTACGTTTAGACTACTTGTCCCCCCTAGCATTATGAGTGTTCTTGTAATTATAATTATCATTTTTCGTTCTTGTTCCCACCCTTGCGATTATTTCTACCCTTTTTCTTATCCCTTCCAGGCTGCTGGTTTCCCTTCTAGTCCGACAATTGCATGGAAAGTACACTCATCGTTTGGGTGGGTTGAGACAAAGCCGTGGCTTGTCCTGACGTGGATTGATTAATAGACAATTGGCTCACTTGTTTCACAACCGAATCTGCAAGTTTGGCACTTGTACAACCCACAATGCCATCGGCATGTGGTCCAGGCTTGATCTTGGGATCGAAACTAGATCGCGGAGCATTAGGTATAATCTCATACAAAAGTCTGAATTGAGCATAGATCAAATCCAACTCTTGTGCCCTAAATATTGCTTGTTCCTCGTTTTGGACTCCAAATGTAGAAACATACTTCGCGATGTAAGGTAACAATGATTTGAGGAACCACGAAAGGAGAAATTCCGGTGGTATAGAGGCTTTAATCAACTGCTTCCGTCTAAGCCACTCTTGAATATGATCCGAGATATGTGTGGCTTTGTCTTGCCGAAATGTCGACAAGAGCTCAGTACCAACGGCATAATGCACTAGCAGCTGAAAGTGATTAAGGAAAGTCATGGCAAGGTCATCAAATAAAAAGAATGCCCCACTTGGTAACTCTATATACCATTTCGTTGCAGGCCCGGTGAGGGTGCGTTTAAATAGCCTCAAATGGATTGAATCATCATGTAAGGAATTGGAAGAGCACCAAAGGTGAAAATTAGTGACATGCTCACTAGGATATTCTCCAGCTTTTCCCTCGAACTTGGGAATGTCTGAAGGAATCTTGTTAGGGACGGCCGGCCAAGCCGGGTCATGAGATATCAGATCATTCATAAGTCTCGATAAGTCAGGTAAGTTTAACGTTGCAAGGAAAGGGAGCCTAGTTTGAGCCAGTCTATGCCACGCTCCCTGATAGTTCTAGTTCATGTAAGGCTGGTTGTTATAAATACCATGGCCTTGGCCATAATATCCTCCTCCCATTTGACCCATATAGGGTTGCATGGAACACGCATGGAAGCATTATGATGTGGTGTACCTTGACTATGCAGTGCTGCAAAGCCATAATTGGAAGAGTAAGTAGGTTGTTGATACCCGTACCCATAGGGTTGATAGTTCTATCCATATTGTGGTCTATAAGACTATCCATGAGAAGCTCCATAAAGTGTCCCATGGGATGTCCCATGAGAAGCTCCATAGTTAGGGATATGGGGAACTCCTTGCGATGGACCATTAGACGATCCAGAAATAGGAATATGACCTCCCGAGACAACGAGAAGTACTTGACTCTAAGATACTACCGTGCGAGTAATCGCAATACGAACATGGCTAGTAGTAATATTCCGACCCGAAGGACCACGTGAATGAGGGGGAGGAAGGGTAGTCAAAAATGCATTCGAAAGAGTAGGGTTCAAGGATGAAGGGACATGTGAAGGGATGTAAGTGGTGTTCCCTATGGTCACTCGTCTTGGTTTTGGTATCCACATATGAGTACTAACACTAGGTGTAGGACATACATGTGAGGTAGCTTCCACCATTGGGATGGAAGGTGCAATGTGACTGGTGCTCCCAAATCTCTCTGCATGGAAAGGAATAGGAGTGCCCCTAGGTGTAGTCCTAGGTTCAACTTTTGACTCGACATGATGTGTCGGATCGGGTGCATGGATATAAAACATGCCATAACGAACATGACTAGTGCTTGTGGGTTAATGATGAGTCTCGTTGCTTGGAAACCAATACCGATGACCTGTGAATGAGGGATCATAACCAGAATGTGAAGGTATTTCTGGTGAAGGATCATATACGGGAGTAGAATCGGCATCCCCAACCTCGTGAGGTGGAGAGGACATCTCAAGAATCTCATCCTCATGATCTCCCATCGTGTGTGAATAAAAGTGAGAAGTAGTCTGCTCAGATTGTCTGTTTCTCTCTCCCAAAGGAGGAGGAGACGTGGAAGGTGGAAGTCCTGCTAAACGATGAGAACGACGAAGTGCCACACCCAAATACACAATGACTCAAAAAATGAAAAGACTCGATCTAATTACGCAAAACCTAGGAAAACTAGCGTGCACAGAGCATACACCTATAAAATGTAAATCCAAATCATAAGCAAGCAAGGGTAGGATATGTGAGCTCCCGAATGAAGAAAGTATGTCTCACCTAGGAGAGGCTTGAGACTCCCATACAAAGCAAGCGGAGGTTCGTAACCAATTATAGGGACCGTCAGCTTCAACGCATATAGAGACTGTGTTTTTCGACCCCTACCTAGCCAAGACACCTGCAGAATAACCTCTGCAAAGTACCCCCTCGATAACCTAGGTAAGGAAACTAAGGTCACCTCAATATAATCAATGCTCACGCAGACAGTCACAGGAGGGATTGACCGTATGGGCAGGGTAGCAAAGCCCGAAACTCTTGAAAGAGACCCCAGATACGAATACAATCCTAGAAATATCTTCGGTGCTACTTAGTTATGACCAGGGGTCATCCCAATCAATAACTGCTCACACTCCCTTGTGCTTAACTCCCTTGTAAGAGGAGAATCCTGAGAAACACTAATTATATAAAGGAATTTCACACTCTCACCTGGACAAACACATAAATGTTTCGTTTAGTGGTATTGAAGAATTTACTCACAATGAACTATTCCAAGACCCTAAAACCTAATCTTGTTGGTGCACCCTATAAAAGAAAAGAGTGTAATTCATTTTATTATGCATTGATTTTAATTGGCTTATTACTCAAAAGGGCAAATGGTCGTGCAACTAATGATGTTATGACGTAGCAAGAAGTAAAATGCACACCTAACAATCAATGCAAGTGCACTATGTCAAATGAAAAACGGGGTATGCTACTACGTGAAGTGCAAAATTTTCCTTCAAATGAATATGCAATCATTCCTATATGAAAATCTGACTAATACTCTCCAAGAAAACCTAATGCAAGTACCATGCAAAATGCAACAATGCATAATGATGCAAAAAGCAAATGTTTTTGTATTTTTTCAATTAAAATGGATAAAAAGCAAAAGTATGACTCTACAACCCCAAGACTCTGCAAGCACTATCAAACAGCACCCAAGCAAAGCACTAAGGTAAAAGACACCTAATGCACCAATCCCAAAACAAAAAATAGAAAATGAAATGACAAGAACATTTTCAAAAATTTAAATTAAAAAGCATCTCTGGTCGAAAACAGAGGTGTATACAGACTCCAGAAGCATCCAAGAAGACTCAGCAATCATCCAAACTCACCCAGCAACACTTAATCTTCCCCAAGAAGGAAAAACTCAAGGCATACGTGGCTGTGTGCAGAAAATCTGTGTATGTATGCGGCTATTCCAGGAAAAATCGTGTGTACACGCGATTGTGAAGACAAAACTCGCATACAAAAAGAAAAAGAGATAAAAAAGAAGGTAAACAGACAAGTTGAGAAAAAATTTACTCCTATCAGACACTACTAGGAAAACATGCCCCTAGACCCGACTCAAAAATAGAGAAATCAGAGCAATTCAAGAACATCGAATGCCGATACAACCCCCAAAGGAAATGACTAGAAACTCCCCAATATGGTCCCCAATTCTTTTACGGAGAAAAATTCCTATGGCTTGGGGTACCACAACAGACAGAGTAACAGCAAAAATCA
Organism: Pseudotsuga menziesii; assembly: GCA_001517045.1. Taxonomy (NCBI): domain Eukaryota; kingdom Viridiplantae; phylum Streptophyta; class Pinopsida; order Pinales; family Pinaceae; genus Pseudotsuga; species Pseudotsuga menziesii. The sequence continues at coordinate 82,537 of LPNX010871214.1, forward strand.
ATCCCCTCCCAATATGCAAGAGAAATAAACATCTAACACTAAAGGATCTCAAAACATACCTTATTCCGGAACGGGTTATGTAGATCCTCGTTGAGCTTTTCCAATCTCGGTTGTGTTAGCAATTCGCTCTCTCAACAATCAACAAACAAGACAAGCATGCTATATAATGGTGTTAGACCTACTCTAGAATATATAATCAATAACATATAAGCATTTAAAAGCATCCATGGATTCATTATTCATTTAAATACACATTAATGGAGAGGAAAATATATCTCTATTAATATAAATCAAAGATTACAAGAATGACAACCTCTGTCAACATGTCTACGAACCGAAGAAACTGAGTCCTCCACCTGGTCCTCCACCACTTCAATCCTCCATCTCTCGATAGCAATCTCACAAGCAAAGGCAAGCTTGGGAAGAACACAAAGTGCTCCAAGGGACAAAGAGATGCAGACTCAAGTATAAGCTTCGGAAACAATGGACTATAGTTTTCTTTCTCTTCAATTCCTCCTCTTGTCAATGTATCCAAAGGGTTCCTTATATAGTGCTTCAATGGGGTAATGGAAGGTCGAATCTGAGCGATCTCAAGGCATATGGAAGGCCAAGAGACAAGTGACTCAGCTCCACATCAAGGAAAACTCCAAAACTATTTGGCCTTTCGCACACATCCCGATGTACACAGGTTTAAGGGTCATATCCGCGTATATATGTGAGAATGGGTTTAAAAGTCACGTATAGCAAATAATCCATGTTTTTAGGGATGATATTGGAAACATCAAAGGTATGAAAATGGTCCATGGGGTCCAAAGAGTCTGTAGAGGGATAGGGAAGGCCATAAATGTGTGATCCACCATGTGTGGTAAAATCAGCTATAACAAAACCTATTTAAGACTAAATTAAAATGTTGTCTTAGTTACAAGTCGACCCTAAAACAGTCTTCAAATTAGGATTTGAAACAGGTGTTCTTGGGAAAAAGGTCATATATGATGAATCTGAGATCCAAATTGAGTGAGACCTTTTGCATAAGAAAGGGGATAGAACAGGGTATTTGTGGTATATTTTTTAGATACGAAAACATAATATTGGACACAGAGCATACCCTACAAGTTTTCTCTTGTGGATAGGCCAAAAAAAAGTAGTGTTGGTATATTTGCAATAAATTGTTTTTGGCACATCCAAATTAGGTCAGACCTGCGGCAATTGAAAGAGGACACACCAGGATACATCAGAACAAATTTTTGACATAGAGGAGCAAAAAATTGAATTTTACCTCAGTTTCAAGTCAACCATAAAACAAGCTTCCAATTAAGGTTTGAAGAAGGAAAATCTATAGTTTAAGTAGTGGTGGATTGCATAGAACATCGGTAAGTAGTTCTCCAAATACTGAAGATGTACAAAAATAGGATGAAATGACAACCAGATCAACATCACATCGAAAGGAGTTTTGAAGAAGGAAAATCATATGGAAACTTGAACAAATTATTGAAACAAGGACCAGACAACTACAAAATCAAGCTATTATTGAGTACCTCATCAAGTGGAAGAACATACCAGCTACAAATTCAACATGGTAAGGCAATTCCTTCATACAAATGCATCCACAATTACCCAATTATTGAGGAAAACGCTTGTCTGAAGGGGAGGGGCATGTTAAACCCTAAATGTTGGGCACATTTCCCCCTATAGTGTGGCACTTTACCCCCTATATGGTGGTGTATTACATATTATTGATGTAGGCTTGGGTCTATTAGTGGGTATATTAGTTTTTATTGTACACCTATGTCTTCTATATATATGAAGGATATATTCTCATGATAGTAAGCATTGTATATTGTCTTGTCTTGGTTACACCAGTACGTTGTGTAAGGAGGTTCCTCCCTCAAAGAGGATTGTTATTTATCTATGTTCTTCATTATTAAGGCGTGGATTACTCTCTTTTGGTATATTTCTGTTATTTTTATGTTATTTCTAGGACTTGGTTTCTAGCCATGTAGGATGAATGCACAGGTGGTAGGACCAAAATAAGGTCGAGTTCCTAATTGGTGTACAACTGGAGCTGAGTAGATGTGATCAAATTGTGGCCTACAACAAATGGCTGAGATTATCCTGTGCAAGTTCCAAGGCGAGATCCTCTCCATTCATGGAGTGGAGAGATGCAAAAGGATTATTTTGGGGAACCTCTCGTGAATGTCCAATATTGATCATGGAAAACTCCATCACGCAATCCTGACCATTCACGAATACATATGTGATCAAGTTTTAATCCAAGGGGTATAGTCGTGAATGGTTGAGATTTAATCGCACATGGTTCATCGTGCGATCATGACCATTCGTACAATTGAATATGTGCAAGCCTTAACATAAGTATCCTCACTCAAAATGGTTGAGATTTACTGTGGGTCCATAAGAGAACATATCTAGAAAATTTTCTAGGAAAATAGTTCGCACGTGTAATGGCATATGTAAAGAGAAATCTGCTGTGAAAAAAAAGGATAAAGGTAGGGTCGTGATGACATGGGAGGATAAAAAATAAGAGATTTGGCATGGTCACACCTAGTGATGACACGTATGACCCAACTACTACATGTGAATCTATGTGTCATGCCACATCAATGGTACATATGGGACATCAACTTCTTTCCATGTCAATAGATATTAGAAAACCTAATAATAATAATAATGTTTGGAGCCCAAAATATTTTTTGTCCATAATAGGGTAATTTTAGCTCAAAATTTTATGAGACCTATGGCATTTCGATGGCATCAAGGAAGACTAAAAAATTACTAGAGTAGGGTGTAGACCCACCGTGTTCCATTTTTTCATAAATGGGGAAGCAGTGGTTTTTAAAGAGCAGTACCCACTAACTTGGCGAGGGTTTTTTTGGGGATGAAATTGCTATGGAGCAATCATGGTCCAAACACATAGATAAATATGGTGATTTTTTTCCAAATTCCCAAAGATGTAGATCCTAGGTGCAAAAGAAGGCCAAACTTTACTATTTGGACTCGTGAAAGTGTGATTTTGGAAAACTTGGAGGTAAAAGTGACCCTAAATGACAAAACTAGAAAAAATTATGAATTTAAAATTTTACCTACTCATCAAAATGAACAAATTTGGGTAGAGTATTTTTTTGTAGAAATGCTCAATTTGGGAAGCATTATTTTTTGGAAAATAAACCAAATCTAGAGAAAATGCAAACTTTAAAAGTAGTCAATTCCAAAAAATTATAGAAATTTACTGGAGCATAATATCATAAATACGACAGTTACTGAGTAATCCTTGTCATGAGTATTATCATTGCCAATAGAATATAAATGATGGTTCTCCCTATATTTTCTTTTACATGTGTTTGAAGTTGGTATCTAACTAAATGCACCTACATGAAAAGTGTAGAATTGGTCAAAATTGGAGATTTTTAGAAGTTGTAACTTTTATCTCTAAAACCATAAATGAGAATGGTTGTGGTCATTGGAAAGTTTATCTGTAGGAGAAAAAATGTGCACAATCAGATTCCGAAATGGTGTTTCATATTTTTTTAAACATTGAATAGAAAAATGCTCGTAGCCTTGATTTGACAAAAATTGTCAATATGGGAAGTTCCAAAATGTATGAAAAATAATTTTTTAATTTTTTGATAATGTAATTAAGATAACAAGTGTACTTGGATAAACACTTTTGCAAATGCAATATTATATTAAGGATAGTTAAGGGTCAAAATCCAATATGGTGCAATTTGGGAAATCATTTGGTCTTGGTTAGACCAAGAAAACTATCATCATGGTTCATGTACAAGATCCTTGTGTAGCTGAAACATATTCCATGGGAGAAAATATACATGTTGATAATCTACAAATCGAATCTAATGGTCGAAAAAATCAAGTAAATCCCCTAGATATTGCAGAAACCATGAGAATTCTAAGAGTGGAATTACAAAGTTGCAAAGAAGATAATGAGAAGTCGATCAGATATCAAGAAGAACATAACCAATTGAATGCGATCATTATCCAAATATTAAAAAAAATAGAGGAAGATTCACCATGGGAATCACTAAGGAAATGAGGAAAAGAGTGGGAGTAGCTCAATGAGACATCCTCATAAAAGGTCCCATAAATCAATAAGAATTTCTAGGGATAGGACATATACTCCAGAATTCTCTTCTAGTGATCCATCTACATTTAAATGCTCCACAGGAGATTCAATCACTTCACCTGATAGGAATAAGAGGAAGAAAGCATTGCAAGAATAACTCACATGGAGAATTTTGGAGTGCCAAACCTCCTACTTTTGATGGTGAAGTAAAATATGGTCAAGAAGTCGAGGATTGGCTTCTTGGGATGAGGAAGTATTTCCAAGTCCATGACTACTCCAAAAAAATGAAAGCTGGAGTGGCCATATTTAATTTTAAAGGAAGAGAATCTATATGGTGGGATCACCCTAGACAACTCAAGAAGAGCAATGAAAGAAAAATTTCATGGAAGTAATTCAAGAAGTACTTCAAGCAAACGTATATCTTATAAGTACTATGATGACAAAATTAAAGAGCTCCATGATTTGAAGTTGGTACAATTGGCTATGTAAAAACAAATTCTTAGAGTTGTTATGGTATGTTAAGTATACCAGATATGATAAAGTCAATATTCAATGTTTCCTAAGTGGATTACCTTAATCATACAAGGATAGAATTGAGTTTGATGAACCTCAAAATATATATGAAACCATAAGTAATTCCAAGTAATGTTATGATCATAACAAAAGCTGGCCAAAATTCCATAAGGCATGGAAGGACAAGAAGAAGGACACGCTTGATTAAAGAAAGAGGGGATCCAAGCCTCCTTAATTTATAAATTAGTAAATGCATCCAAAACAGGGTGTGACTAAGCCAAATAAGATGATGGGAGACAAACCAAGAGAGCCACTTTAATGTTGAGGATGTGAACAAGACCATTTGCTTAGAAATTCCCACATCGGAATAGGAGTTCCAAGCATGTTCACAACATCCAAGAGAATAAAACTGTGGGTGAGGTAGCAAGGACCGTACCTAGAATCTGTGATGCACTAGAGGAATTCCAAGCAGACAAATAGTTATGGCTGAGGTTGAAGGTAAGATTGCTAAGCAATCTATTTCTATTTCATCTAACCCTAGATCTACTCATAATTATGTCACTCCTAAAATTGTTGAGATTTGTACTTTTAATAAATAATGGTTGGTCCAACTAGACAATGGAACTAACATAAATGTTAATAAAGTGGTGGGATGGAATCATTGTTATGATTATTATAATTCTCCCTTGCCCACCATAGCTTATTTTATTAGTTTCCTAGCTTAGGACGATGTTGTCACTTCTTTAGTGCCATGGATAAGTTATATGGGAACCACATACCACTTGATGCACCATAATTCATGAGTTTAGGGATACAGAGACCAATACCTATATTGTAGGATCCCACACTGAGTTACGAGAGTTCCTCCTTCAATTCACCCAAGTCAGTGTTGAGTCATGTTTCGATGGGACAAATTCAGTTCACTCTCAGTTATTAATGCACCTCCTTTGCATGATTTGAGGAATAAGGCACCTTTGCTCACCTACCATGGTCAGTTAACTGACTGTTCACTTTTTTAGTTGTTCGGAGTTGCACTAGTGAGTCTTTAGTGGTGATTTTCCCAAAGTTAGTCATGTCTGGATTCAAAGATTTGAATCCCTCCTATATGACTTGAATTTCCTTATTTTTATCATGGATATATTACATACATATTAATGATTATGGTGTCTATCTATTGCTATCAAAATTGTGCTTCTTGTATGCTTAATTTCACTATGCATGTTTATCAATTCTAACTTTGTATTTCATCCTCCTTCATAATTCTTTCACAGTAAGATTCATTTCAGCCTAAAGATATTGTGGAACTGATAATTTTACGAGGTATTAGAGCTCTATGGAGTTGGTTTATCTTTGCATTGAGAGTTTCATGAAAGTTTTGTGAATAATTCAGGAGAATTTTGCTGCTCTTACAACTACAAATGGAGAATACAACTTCCTTGACACCAAGAATCCTCACACCCTTCAATTATATGGATCAGAGGGGATATGTGAAGATAGTATTATGAAACAAGGGTCTATATAGGGTAACAATGGGTAAGGAGGTAAAACCCTATAAGGATTTAGAGAAATCGAAGTACCTGAACAAATTGGATGAAGCTTTTGGTTTTATGTGTATTCACATCTCCAGAGAGTTTCTCTTCCATATTTATGGATTAAAAACCCCAAGAGAATTTTGGTTGAAGCTCAAATCACTATTTAGAATGTAGGATGAGCTTAGAGGCCACATTTTGGAGAATGAATTAATTTATCTTCAAACCAACAATTTTGAAACCATACAGTAGTTTTTCACCAAATGCAAGTATTTGGTCATGCAGTGCAAACAATATGGAATTGACAAGAAGGATGAGAAGTCGATGCTATCCATTCTAAGTAAGCTTGGCTTTGAATTTTCAGTTTTTGTGTCCACCTTCCACTCTCAGAGACTGGAAACCCCAAACCAGTGAATTCCTTCACTTGATGATTTTTCTTAATCTTTGATCCAAGAACACGATGAGTTGATCTAAATGGGATCCCTAAAATCCTAGAAGAATCAAGCTCTTTTGGCTAGGAAGACCTAGAATGTGCAAGAAAAAGGGAAGAAAAGGGAGAAGAACAAGAAAAACGCTGAAACCAAACCAAAGGAGAATCCTAATCCTTCAAATGGAGCCTCAAGTTCCAAGAAGGATAAGTAGAAGAGGTTTGAAAATACCAAGTGTCCATATTACAAAAGAGGAAACCATCCAAAGAATCTATGTATGAAGAAAACTATAGATCAAATGTTCATATTATTGTAGAAAAATAACATTTCCCTCCTTGAAGGCACAAGGAATATTGATTCTGGAAGAAATACCGGTGGTCATAAAAGATTCCATGCACTAAAGGATATATTTTCACAATCACTAGATTTTCTCATTGATTCATGATCCTCCAACCACATGGTTGCCTCCAAAGAATCATTTTCTTTTCTAGATTTCACTGATGGTCCTAGCATTCACATGGGATATTATTCTAAAATACCATTTGTTGGGAAGGGATTAGTTCAATTCGAGCATGGAGTACTCAACAATGTCCTATATGTTCCGTTCTTAGCAACAACAAAAAAAAAATGTTTATCAGATGATCCACACTAGTTCACCAAAGCGAGTCTTTTTAACCTAACACAGTTGAGATCTCAGATATCTATACTATGAAGCTGATAGCTAAAGATGTTGCAAACCACTCCTCCAAGGCATATGATTTCTCACACTTTTTTCCATACTCACATCAAAGTTACCTATTGACCCATGACAATGAAACAAGCAGAATCGCGTATGAGAGATTTGTCCATATGAACATCAAATACCTCCAGTAGATACACAATGAAGAAATGGATGAAGGATTTCCCCTCATTGAGTCCTCTTAAGGTGTCTACAAAGTTTGCTTGGTAGGGAAGCTTCCAGAGAGAAAGTATGATGTTGGGAAGGAAAGAAGAGTTTCCTACACACTTGATTTGATACACACTGATGTATCTGGACCAATTCCTACAACATCTATGAATGGATCTAGATACTTTCTAACCTTCATTGATGATTGCTCCATGTAATTTTGGATCTAGTTTCTTAAGTAGAAGTATGAGGTGTTTGATACTTTCAAAGTTTTCAAGACCCTAGTTAAGAACACTCTTAGGAAGAATATCAAAGCACTCAGATCAGACAACGGAAGGGAGTACATCAAAAAATATTTTCAACATCTATGTGCTTCATAAGGCATTCAGATGCAACATTCAATCCCATACACACCACAACAAAAAGGGTGCACTGAGAGGAAGAATCAATCATTAAAATAGATGGCCACGTCCCTACTTGAAGCAAGGGATTGTGGAGAAACTCCTGCAATAAGCAATGAGAATGCACGATATAATAGAAATTATGGATCACATAAGCGATTTTATTAATCGCGGGCCACTTCGAGGGGGAAACCTCCTTTGAGAAAGCTCAATACAAAATAACTCTTCGATCCTTTCATTAACCTCGACACATAATTATATACTACGTCTAATGTAAAAAATATTACTCCCCATGAATGTGGGACAATGCAACATATTAAATGGACGACTTAACAACTATTACTTACTCCCCATGAATGTGGGATAATACAACATGCTAATGGGATGACTTACAAAGCATATGTGTCCAACAAAATATACTAACAAAAAAAAGAGGGGGGTTGACACGGGTTCTTAACATCCCCTCCCTCTTAGAAAAATATTTGTCCTCAAAGATTTAGATGTGGAAACTGCTGCTAAACCTAAAGGAGCAGTTCCCATGTAGCATCCTCGGGTTGCATGTCGCGCCACTGAATTAAGACCTCTGTTATGGACCGAGAGAGAAGCTAACGAGTGCGCTTATTGAGGATGCCCTCCAGTTCCAAAATGATGGATCCTTCTGTATCCAGCTGCAATAAAACAGTTTGTGCTCTGATGTTGGTGCTAATCACTTTCTTGAGACAAGGGACATGAAAGACTAGGTGAATGCGAGAAGGAGGAAGTTCCAATTTATAAGCAATAGACCTAATCTTCTGAAGAACTTTATATGGCCCATAGAAATTTGGAGCCAGCTTCTGATTCCCTTTGAGTTTTAAGGAGGATTTCTTGTAAGGCTGCAGACGAAGAAAAACCATATCACCGACTTGAAAGGTGCACTCAGAATGGTGTTGATCGGCTTGTTGCTTCATGTAATTTCTTTCCATGTGAAGATTCTCTTGCAGAATGTGGAGAATATGATCATGGTTTCGAAGAATGATGTCAATTGCCTGAACTGGTGAACTTTGGGGGGTGTATGGAAGGAGCACTAGGGGTGGCTTCCCATAAACAGCTTCATATGGAGTCATTTTAGATGCAGTATGGTAGGAATTATTGTACCACCATTCAGCGAAAGGTGAAGAAACGAAGATCATTACCAAGCATTTTTTGGTGACTTTAGTTTGACCATCTGTTTGTGGGTGATATCCTGAACTCATTTTCAGTTTGGTTCCAGTGAGGCAATGTAATGCCCCCAAACTATGTTTTCTTTTGTTTATTATTATTTGCTAACTATCTATGAACAATGAATTATGGTTGTGGATGACTCAGCCAAAGAGTCCGGGGAGGACTGATGTAATAAATTTCCCTTTGGGGGAATAATGACAATGAAAAAAGAATGATGATAAAAAATTATTGATGCAATGAATATGGTGGAAGCAGCCAGGTTAAAAGAGGAAACCTGCAGGAGACATAATGGGACAGGGGCCAGCTAACAACATGGACTGAGTTAAAGCAAGTGTCAGGTGTGCAGAATCAGCACAGACACATCCCTGAAATAGGGGATACCATTAAGCCTTGGTAATTCTGGTGAGGAAGGGGAGAGGGATAATGGGGAAAGACCTAGGCAAAAAACAAAAAACAAAAACAAAAAAAGAGGATCCGAGAAAAATTGAAACAAAAAGAGCATATGGTGTAGGCAGGACGCTGCCGAGTATGCTGGGGAGAGGACTCTACTGAGAGATTACCTGTTGTTGGGCATGATTGCCTATGGATAGTCTGAATGTGAGAGCTGAAGTTAGAGGTCCCTACTATCGTCCTGTGAGGTTTGGCTCGGGGATGAATAGAAGGAAAAGGAGTTGATCCTAGTCTACGGTTGGGTGGAACGTGGTTGCTTCCACCGTAGTCGGTGCAACTGATCTACAGGTTTTTTAGTATGAGTTCAATGATATTATGTGTGCTGTAATCTGCATTGTATTCTCTCAGTTATGTCTTATTTGGGTGTGAAATTGCATGGGTTAATCTGCAAATAAATATTTATTTTTGGAATGTTCTGTAGACAAGAAGTAGGTTTTTTTTTATATCTTTATAGGCATGATCATATAGCCAACAATCCTTTCCCTCCTGCACCTGGGCTTGCTATCAGAATGGCTATTGATGCAATATTTTAAGCTAACTCATAGAGTATGAAAGATTATACTCTAATTTCTTGCATATTCAAGTAACGAATCAGATGTGATTTTCTAAGTATGATGATCGTGGTCTCTGCTAGCATGCTTACAACATTTTGTTTTACTATTGTTTAGACCACATCTAGATCGGTAAGCATTAAGACTGTTAAAAGTTGCCAACTTATTTGATGTGAATAATAACGAAATCCAGAAAAGGGAAAAGATACAGTCATATCTGTGTTGGTTAATTTCATGGTAGAATTTACGGTTTGAGGATTGGTCAACGTCTTCCTTATTTTCTTTCCTTACTTTACTGTCCGGGTTTTTTTTTATAAGAAGATTGGTTGGGAAGGTATAACCCTAGGGGCCACCTTTACTGAGTGAGCTGAAAGACTCATGACCCCGAACATGCATGATCTAGTCTCTACGTTCTTACGCCAACCATGCCTGTAAAACAAAAAGGAAACCCTAACCTCTGCGCAAGGTGAGGTATTGGCCTGCGAGCAAAATGACTTGCAAAGAGGAGTTCCTTTGTTGTGCAACAAACAGCGTGAGGCCCTTGTGCTGTGTGAACCACACACCCAACCTCCGAGTTGGGGGTTTACCCAAGCTGGGTAGAGTGTAGGGTGATATTTCTGCGGGAAAGCCAGGAGTTGCAAAGGCTAAACGAGGGTCTTGTAAAAACCCATTTTGCAGTACCTGTTAACACCCAAAAAAGGTTCACTACCTCATCTACCCCATTACATGGCTCATTTGTCCATTTTCCTACCATATTTCCATCAAAAACCCATAAAACCATGCAAAATGCCTCCAAAAGGCCGTAAAACCCTCTTTTCTTCTAAAAATATCCAAAATTCCTCCAAAAAAGCAAAAATCTCCAAAAAGGAATATAAAATATAAAATAATGAGGAAAATGAGGAAGAAACCCTAACCCTAAAAACTGCATGGTTTCCAACTATAAATAAGTGATGGAGACCCCTTATTCAATATCCACAATCACAAGTATCCTACCTCTGCCAAAATTGCTCGTGAAATCCTAGCTCACCATTAAACTACTTTCACCATTAAGAGCCCCTTTTGGCCCATTTCCACCATTGGAGAAAGAGAAGAAGCAGCTTGAAGCTCGGAGCCATTGACTCGGATCACCGCAAAGGGCTTCACCAACCTTCCATTGAAGGTCAGATTAATAAAAGTCATTATTTACTTTCCATTGTTTTGCTTTATGAAAATGTTTAAATTTAGTTTTTAATTCTGTTATAGCTTTTAATCCATACATCATTGAACTACTACTAAGGAATCCATTGTCCTTAGTAGGTACTCATTCGTACAAGCTAGGTGTAAAACCCTAGCTACAGTTTTGGCGACTCCGCTGGCTTTTTAATTTTTATTTGTCATTTTTCGTTTTGTACTTTCGGCTGTCATTTTCAGCCTCCGTACATCGCTATTTTTCTCTCCACAGTCGCGTCCCAACCGCGCCTTTTCAGCCCTTAGCCGCGGCCCGCCCGCACCTGTTTACTTCAAACCCGCGATCCGACCACCGCTGTTAGCTAGAAACCTGCGTCCCGACCGCACCTGTTTACTTCAAACCCGTGGTTCGACCGCCGCTGTTAGCTAGAAACCTGCGTCCCGACCGCACCTGTTTACTTCAAACCCGCGGTTCGACCGCCGCTATTAGCTAGAAACCTGCATCCCGACCGCACCTGTTTACTTCAAACCCGCGGTCCGAGCGCCGCTGTTAGCCAAAAACCTGCGACCTGCGCACGACTGTTGCCTTCAAACCTGCGGTCCGACCGCGCGATTTCGCCCCATACCCGCGATCCGCGATCTGATTTTTGCACTTGTTGCCGCGCCGGAACCCAGTCACTTTGCTTCCATATTTCCT
>LPNX010871219.1:8706-76286 GCA_001517045.1 Pseudotsuga menziesii
CAGTAAAGCCTAGAATCATCAGTAATATACCCATCCTGTCATACCATGTCGAACCTCAGGATCTTCTGCAATCACTCCCTCTGAAGCAGAGCATCATACTCCCTCTGTCTTCCGTACTCTATGCACTGAAACATTCTGTACTGGAGTGACAAGTAGTATCCATCTAGGATCACCGGATATAAGATCCTCTATCTTGAACTTCTTCAAAAGTTCATCTTGCACCCATCTGTGAGCTTGTCATATTATTCTTTGTCTTTGAACTGTCGTCACTTGTTCTTCAGAACAAGTCTTCATTCTTCTTTGCTTGTAAGCGATTATGTATGCGATCTTTCCTACAAGTCAAATGCATTTGTATGGTTAGAAACATTTCATAAGGAATATTTATACGGGCAAACACTTATGCATAAATATATGATCATGCAACTACTTTAGCCAATACAACATTCATCCATATCTCGCTGAAACTTTCTAGATGCCTTCCATCTCTACCAAGACAACATTGAGATTGTGCACTAATCCAATATGTCAGCAAAGAGGTTTCATTCTAGATAAGTAGCAATGGAGAATTTGTATAGCCCCATGAGCTACTTACCCATCACATACATATTAGTAGTATACTGTCATTAATGAAAACATCCTATCATGCATAATACATCAACTAAATATAAACAAATGCATAACAAAACAATAATATGAAATGACAATTGAATACTTATCTTTATTTGTTTCGTGGGCATACTCCTTCTTGAGTCTTCAGCTTCATCGTCTTCTTCATTCATGATAGCATCGTTTCTTATTCAAATGATAAGGAGGATAAGAAGTTCTTTAAGAGTTGAGTTCTTCATATTCCTCATATGAATGAATTCCACGATCCTGGGAGGCCATTCAAGGTGGCCATCACCACTTTTTCATTCTTCACTTTTTCTTTTACCACTTCAAGTAGCTTGAAATTCTGGAAGACCTTCAACAGCTTTGCTTGCAATAGGTAGTGCTTGTAATGCACATGTGCAAGACTTCTATGCCAAAAATCATTTGGCTCTACTGTGTCATGGATCAAGTCTTGTTCTAGATATCCCTTCAATTTATACAAGCCTCCTTCTTGTTCTTTAATCACTACCACATCATCGATAGTCTTTCCTTTTGGCCATATGATGACTTGACCATCTATGAATGCAGCCTGCATTCCTTTTGCATCAATGCTGAAATGGAGAGAAGGTTCTTCTTCAATCCTGGCACAAACAATACTTCTTTCATTGTTAGAGACTTACCAGAGTCTAGCTTGTATGAAGATTCCCCACTACCTTTTATTGGACATTGGTAGTCATCTCCTAGTTTCACCTTGTGAGGTGATTCATGTTCTGATAGTCTTACAAAGGATTCCTTGAATCCCGTCATATGTTTGGAAGCAACACTGTCTATGAGCCAATCATCACTTCCATGAGTAATGTTACCTGTGAGAGATGATATCAGAACATATTCATCCTCGCTTGAAGAATCTTCACTTTCATATCTGGATCTCTTTCTGGATGGTTCATCATCCTCTGCAGCATGAGCATGATGTCGTCTTTGGCCTCGTCTCCCTCTGAAACTGGAACCTCTATGCTCATGTAGGTGTCCAATCCAGAGAGATAAAATACTTCTATGCTAGGAAGTTCTCAACTTCACCAAGCTTATCATCAAGCTGATCACTTTGAAATGAGAACCTCAAATGGAAATAGCAAAGGATTAGATCTTACCGATTTGAGGTGTCCGCCCTTGTCCCGGAGTTTGCTGATCTAGGGTTTGTCGCAGAAACCCTAATTTTCAAAACTTGGAATCTTTCAGATCTGATTGGATGAATAGATAGATCTCTTCAAATGGAGCTGTCCAATGTACTCCTTTTCTGAAAACAGTGAAGGGAAACTCCCGGAACAGGAAGCCCTAATTTTCTGATTTCTTCTGCAGAAATGCCTGTTACTGTTTTTGTGATATCTCTGAAATTACTAATCCTCTATGTCTGAAATTTATCAATGAGGCAACCTCGCATGTCCCTGATCCAACACCACATGTTTCATCAGAATTGGTTTCACCATTTGGGATTTATGATCCTTTTACCAAGGTAACCTGTTACTGGACTGTTCAGAACAGCAAAGTTGTATGGCATGCCACGTGTCACTGGTTCATCTTCTGAGTCTTACCTTCAGGACACATATAGGAAAGTCTGTTCCCTTTCTGGAACATCTTCAGGAATTCCATTTGGACCTCTATAGCCCAAGATATTGCAAATCTCCCCAGGTGTCCTGTTTATAGATGATTTCTGGTAGAGGATGGAACCCTATCTTGGAGAGATCATATCTCCCAGAATATAGCGAAAAAGAGGCTTCCCTTTGAACACAGTGTTCATCAGTATTTTATCTTCGGCCCCTGCAATTTTTAGCTTCTGAGACTTCGCCAAACTCGGAATATAGCGACTGTACCAAAACTTAGCAGTTTTAGCATTTAGGGTTTCTCTAGCTTGGGGTCAAACTAGGGTTTGACTTTCCCAGAGTTTCACCCAACAAAATTTCTTGATCCAGGTCTCTAAACTTCGGTTTTGATGAGGAGAAAAATCCTATGCAGGTCTCACTCAAAAATTCCTCTTCTGTAGAAAGCCCTAATTTCCACATCGAAACTAAAAATGCTTGAAATTGAATTTCGCATCGACAGAAAGATGCACCCTTCAATGGAGAGACATCCTAGCATACTTTTGCTGAAAATACGTGGAGGAAGATCCACAAAATAGGAAGCCCTAGTTCCTGTAGCTGCACAATGTCTTCTTATCAGTTTAGCTCTGATACCATGTTAGTTTTTCATCATTTAAGCTAGCATTATGATAAGATCTTTTCACTGAGAGAATAACAAGCACAGCAATCACATAAGCACATCACAAGAGACAAGAGACACAAAGATTTTAGGAGGGGAAACCATAAATGGAGAAAACCCCTCAACTTCCTCTAAGATAGTATCACCACAAGATGTGATCCCAAAATAGTAAGATGACCTCCCTTCACAACAACAGCCTTCTGTCTTCTGTCAAGCCCAAGAATTTCCTTCTCCAAAAGTGCGCCACACTTGAGAGAGCAAGAGAGCTAAGTCACAAGTGATAAATAGAGAGACTCTCACTCTCTATTTATATTCTTCCGTTGACTTGAAGTGCACTCAACCATGTAGGCTTAACTTATAATTAATTACTTGAGCCTACACCTTAAGTAGTGTATAATAACCCAAGTGCCCCTAAACTGTGGGGACTTACCTAATGACTTGATATGACTTGTTTACATTATTAATCCTCCCGATCGGAACATCGGGGCATGACCACATGACTCAAATACATAATATAAACATCCCGGAATAAACATCGGGTTACAATACATAAGATACATATAAGAATACATTCCGAAGTTACATATACATCAACAGATGTTGCATCAAGTGTAGAATGAACCACTAGGTAGGTACGAGGGTGGCAGGTGTACTCGTAGCCTAGCTTGATGTGGATCGGAGAGGTTGAGTCTTCGATTACGGGAGAAATGTGAGATGGTTTAATATCGGTTTTGGGACCAAGATTGATGAGCCATGTATGTGAAGAGAATTCCTAGAGAACTGGCGCTTACAACGGCCAATGACCCATGTAATTCGGTAGATGGATTTTTCTTTATATGGACATCAATGACAGAGTTTGGATGTAGGTACAAAGGGAGCATGGCAAAAGACAAGCAAGGAAGCGAGCATGGAAAGCGAGAGGATGAAGCAACGGATGGTGATGGTGTAGTCACCATGAAGACACATGAAAAAAAATGTAATGGAGTGGTTTGCATGTAAATGGGAATATGGTTGTAAGACCTGGTAAGGCATGCATACCCCTGGTAACTCACTGGTAAAGTCGGGAGATAGACCTAGGTGATAGGGGGGTGTATGTGATATTCCTTGGTAAAACTTTGAGGGGAGTTGGTGATTACTCCAAGTCAAGTTTAAAGGGGGGATTGTTAGGGCTAACCTTGACTCGCGATTGAGTCAAAGGTGGTTAGGTCTAGCACATGGTTTGGGAACATGGTTTGTTGTAGCCCATGGTATTGTCCCATGGTATTGCATGTGATTAAGCCTTTATAAGGCTTGAGGAGGCTCCATTGTAAAGTGGCCTGGAGGTGAGCGGTGACAAGCTCGCTTGGCCTAGATGGCCGGTTTTGGCCATGTAATGAAGATCTTCATTGGTGTTGGTTTTCCCGCATTGGGTTTCCAGGGTATATTGTGTGTCTATCTTGAATGTTGCTTGGTGTGTTTATTTCTCGCTCATATTGTTATTTAATGTTGCTCGTTTTAATCCTAACATCCATAAGTATTGCAGGTGTAGGATTGGACTTCAGAAACTGGGAGATTTCATCCTGACGAGGACACTCGTTTGAAAAATGGTCACCCCCACATAGGAGACAAGGATATTTTGCCTTTCTTTTCCCTTTATCGTTATCACTGTTGGTTGGTATTGGAGTCTCCTATTGGTTTCCGAGTTTTTTATTTCTATTTTTACCTTTCTTTTTATTATTAATCGAGGTTTGAGTACTTTGAATAGAGTTGACCTCGGTAGAAACCTTAGGAGTCGAAGGAGTAGGGGTGGCAGTTTGGGGTTGCTTGGCAAGTTTCACTATAGATGGGGACTGGATTGAACCAACAATCCCATCAACAGGTACTTTTGCTAGTGGCTTGGCAGGATTGGTGCTGGGGCAATGAGCTTGAGGAATCAGGTCATAAAGAGTTCCAGACTGGGAATAAACCAAATCTAGGTACTGAGCCTGACTAATAGCCTGCTCTTCAGTAACGACACCACCCATAGCCACATCTCGGGCAATAGGAGGCAACAAGGATTTGGTAAACCAATTAGCTAATAACTGATTCAGAATAGGGGCCTTAATAATCCTTCTCCACCTTCTGCACTCATGAATGTGATCGGATATGTGGGTGGAGGTTTTATGTCGTAGAGAAGTTAAGAGATCAGTGCCCGTTTCATAATGAATAGGGAGCTGAAAGTGTGTAAGAAACACGGTTGCCAATGAGCCAAAATACACAAATGAATGTTGTGGGAGTTCAATGTACCACTTCGTGGTTGTACCGGTCAAAGTTCCCTGAAAGAGTCGTAACCGAATGGCATCATCCATGAGGGAGTTTGAAGAACACCACAAATGGAATGTCATAACATGGTTCTTCGGATCGTCTCCCTGCTTCCCATCGAATTTTGGAATATCCAATGGTAACTTTACCGGAATGGGAGGCCACAAGGGATTGTGTCGAATGGGGTCATTAATCAACTTGGACAAGTCAGGAAAGCCCAAAGTTGCTAGGAAAGGTAACTGTCGGTTGGGTTGCACATACTGGTAATATTGATATGGCATATAATTACCAGTAGGATGATAAGTTGACTGAAAAAAATGTTGCTGTGACGAAGAACTAACTAAAAATCTACCCGCAGGGGGTTGATTTCCGGGATCGGGACCGCTAGGACCACCACGGCCTCCCGAAAGAGGACCACCAGGGCCACTGTGACCACCAGGACCACTAGGATCACTAGGACCACCAAGACCACCAGGACCACCAGGAGGCGGACCACCAGACCCTCTAGAGCCACCTGGAGGTAAACTTCCAGAGCCTCAGGAACCGTAGTATGTATAAGTATCCCTCCCATAGCTGGCATGTAAGACCAGTTGGATTGCCCCCATGGCGTAAAAGTGTTACTAGGGTATGGAATTCTAGCATAAGGCATTCTTGTAGGATTGGGTGGATAATTACCTCCAGGTATTTGATAACCATAACCTCCAAAAGTTTGAAGGGTTACAGGTTGTGCCCCTAAGGGCTGACCTGAATTGGATGGGGGATTAACCACATTAGTATGGGTGGGAGGGACATAAACTATAGATGGTTCAATGTTAGATGTCTGCCCTTGACTAGGTACAATTCTGGTGCCAGATAATGTAGGTCATGCCGGGGGTTGCCCCCTGGCACTAGAAGATACTGACGAAATGGGAACTGAAGGTTGGGCCCCAGGTGCGGAAGAGTTGGGAGGATTAGGAATAGACATAACATGAGAGGTGATAGGGGTGGTAATTTAAACTGGGTTGTGTGGTGTCACCGCATGATCTATAATCGGTTCAATGGGTCTCATAGAATCGGTAAGTGAACGATATCCCACAGGAACAGATGTGGAAGATGATGGTGTCAAGACTAATAGTTCATCTATTTGCTTGTTAATCTCATGTGCATGGAGAATGGCAGCACGGTATTGCCTACGTTCTTCTTCATCTTCAGAAGAGTTTAAGCGGGTTCCAAATGAGGCAATGGCCTGTCCTATAGAGGTATCCCAAAATGGAGCATTGGGACCATAATCTGGACGGGTTGTATCGAACGTTGTCCCTGTCAATAAAAAGCAGGGAACCATTAGAGTCTGTATCGATTTTAGGGATTTAAATAAAGCTTGTCCCAAGGACAACTTTCCTACCCCGCACATCGATCATATTATCGACAACTGTGTTGGAAGTGTCATCTTTTCATTCATGGATGGCTTCTCTAGCTATAATCAGATTGAGATATTACCCTCTGATCAACATAAGATGGCATTCATTTTTCCACGGGGGACCTTTGCATATAAGAATTTACCATTTGGCTTGAAAAATGCTGGAGCCATGTTCCAGCGTGCAATGTCCTATGCGTTTCACGATATTAAACATATTGTTGAACCGTACCTTGATGAGCTCCCTACTCATTCACAGCGACAGGAGGACCACCCTGGTCATCTTAGAGACATATTCCTGAGATGTCGTCATTATAATATATGGCTCAATCCGCATAAATGTGTTTTTTGCATTGAGACGGGACATCTGCTAGGATTTGTGGTATCCAAGGATGGCATCTGGATCGATCCTTTGAATATTGCCGCTATTTTAGATCTACCAGCCCCAACTAACCTCCTTGAACTCCAAAGTTTCCAAGGGAAGGCAAACTTTCTCCGCCATTTGTGTGCAATTTTGCACAAAAAACACACGGTTATATGCGTCTCCTCAAGAAGAACACTCCATTCTTCTGGGATGACCAGGCCCAATGTGCCTTTGATAATCTTAAGCTTGCCCTGAGTCATTCACCTATGATACACCCCCCGAATTATTCAAAGGACTTTCTCTTGTATATTTCTTCCTCCACTACTACCATCGCCATGGTTTTAGTGCAGAAAAATCTCCATGGTTAGGAGCACGTGATTTATTATGCCAGTAAGAATCTCATGGATTCTGAAACTCGCTATTCATGTGTGGAAAAGTTAGCATTGGCCACGGTCATTGCTATACAAAAGTTTCGTCACTACATTCTACTCTGCACTACCACCGTATTGGCCGACTAGAACCCGATGTATTACATCCTGACTCGTCAGGTGCTCGGGGGCAAGTACTCCTGTTGGATAGTCATACTTTAGGAGTTTGATATGGAATTTACCAAAGCCACATCAAAGAAATCCCTAGTCTTTTCTGAGCTTATTTGTGATCTTCCCTGTGCTTCGACGGAATCTCAGCCTAGTGATTCATTTCCGAATGAATTCCTATTCCTGATTAGCACTACCGATCCTTGGTATGGAGATTTGCTTATTTATCTCCAAACACAGCGAATTCAGCCACATTTATCCCGCGATGATCACCACCGTATCCGTCACCACGCGAAATACTATCTCATCCTGAATGACACCTTGTATAAACATGGGATTGACTCAATTCTCCAACAATGCCTCACCCATGAGGAGGCCGAACATGTGTTAAATGATTGCCACTCTGGAGCATGTGGTGGTCACTTATATGGGATGGCTATAGCTTAGAAAATCCTTTGTGCTGGCTATTTCTGGCCTTCTGTCTTCAAAGACTGTCATGAGAGTGTTAAGAAATGCCCACCTTGTCAACACTTTTATCCTAAAAAGCACACCCATCCTGCTCCCCTACACCTCGTCATTGCCGTTGGCCCATTCACCAAATGGGGGATTGACTTCATGCATTGCAAGCCTACCTCAGCTGGGGGGCATGGTTACATCATCGTAGTCGTTGATTATTTCACAAAATGGGCTAAGGCCATGCCTACATATGCAGAAGATGGTAAGACTACCACTCTCTTCTTATTCAATCATATCATAGCTAGATTTGGAGTTCTGCAGTCCATCGTTACTGATCACGGATCCCATTTTCATAATCAAATGATGGAGGAACTGAGTGCCAAGCTAGGTTTTCGCCATGAAACTCTACGTCGTATTATCCACAAGGTAATGGTCAAGTAGAGGCCATTAACAAATTTTTGAAAACTATTCTTCGTTGGATGGTTGGGGATCATAAATCCAACTGGCACCATGTTCTTTTCTCTACTCTCTGGGCTTATTGGACTTCTATGAAAACAACCACTGGTTTCACACCATTCCAGCTTGTCTATGGACTTGAAGTTGTCTTACCGATTCAATGTCAGATTCCATCCTTACAACTTGCCGTCGAATTTCTCCCAGACACTTTTGTGGAGGAAGAAAGATTTTTGTACTTGAGCAACCTTGACAAGACTCGAAGAGATGCTGCATTGGCTAATGAGGCACATAAGAAACACGTCAAGGCACGATATGATAAATCCATCCAACCCCGTATCTTTATCGAGGGTGACCTAGTCTTGACTTATGATCAGAGATATGACAAACTAGGGAAGGGTAAGTTCGAGTCCATGTGGTATGGACCTTTCATTATTTCTAAGGTGTTAGAGAAAGGAGCTTACGAGCTCATTGATTATGATGGAATCCATTTGGGGCAACCTCGCAATGGGTTGTACTTAAAAAGGTACTATGCCTAGGTCTTTCTTGGATAGTATCTTGTATATATGTATATTGATTGACTTTCAGTGTGCTTTTAGTATTTTCAAGATGGTTTTGAGTTTAGTGTCTGCATCTATTTATACCATGTTTTGGTCATGCAGATGGCTTTCTACAGCTTCGCTGATGGTGCTTGCCACCACACCTTAAATCTCACCTCGGCTGCTTGGGTCTTCTATTCCCCAATTGAAGATTTGGTTAGTTGAGGAGCGGTTTGTATAGGTCCCGCTACTGATAACATCGCTGAGTATGAAGTAGTCATTGGTATTCTAACTGAAACTGCCTCCTAGGATGTTCATGATCTAGTAGTCTTGATGGACTCACAACTCATGGTTTGTCATTTAAACCATGTTTACACCATTAGAAACCTAGTGCTCCTCCACCTCTTCCAGAGAGTACATTTGTTAGAAAGATCATTTGAAACCATTACCTATAGGCATATCCCTAGGGAACATAATGTAGTTGCCAACTCATTAGCTAATTACATCCTAGACTGGCATATTGCCCATTCATGATGGAAAAATCAAACATGGTACATTGTAAATAAACATTCAAAGACAATAAAACTCATAGAAAATGCATTTGCCATTTGAAACATATAAACATCGTATAAAAGTATGTATATATATATACTAAAAAGTTTACAAAAAATAGGTCCCAAGACCTCATCTGAAGCACGTAGGATTTTAGGAAAAACCATCATACAAAATCCTGAAGCTGTCAACTTTCAGTACATATCTCATACACTAGTGGTGCTCATGATAGCACACCATTACTCGAGCTACTCTACGTAGCAGCCTACTGAATCGACCCGGTAATCCCGCTGTGGATCTTTGATATCTCATCGGGAGGTCATCAATGTCAGCATCTGGGATATCCAAGGTCAACCTCTCTAGTTTTTCCTCTAGCTCCCCGGTGATATCATCACCCCGTGGTACAAAGCGGGCTCTAGCTCGCCTATCCAATGGAGATACTCCTCCAGGTCGTGCTGCTCCAACATCTGCATGAGAATATATAGGTCTCGTCACTTAACATAAAAAAATATAAAACATCAAAAACATAAAAACATTTAATCCATTTTAGGGTTTCTTGCTTCTCATCGATGTCGCCCCACTGTCCGCCAGGTGGGAGTGGTAGGTCAGGATCTCCGGTGAAGTCTATACCTGCGTAAGCATAATCCTCAACCATAAGGATCTGATCTCGGAGCCATCTGAAGAATGGATCACCGAGCTTCATCCTTCCTCTACCCGCTCCTGTACGAGCCATGACCTGGACCCCCCTCAACATACGGGGGTCCCGTGCTCTCAGACTCCGAAAGACCACCTGAGGTCTCATCTGTGGAACCTGCTCAAAGAAGAAGCAGGCTAAAATGGAGCCAAAGCCAAACTATTTTAGCTTTCCCTACCGACACTTAATCGGCTGATCTTTGAATATTGGAAGCATGGCTTCTGCCTAGTTGAACACCGTGGGTGCCATGGCCTCTTATTGGTCTCTCTTATCTCTAGGGTAGACCCGGGTTACTTTATTGTACCAAAAAAACCCCTAGCTCACTGGCCC
Source organism: Pseudotsuga menziesii (assembly GCA_001517045.1). NCBI lineage: Eukaryota > Viridiplantae > Streptophyta > Pinopsida > Pinales > Pinaceae > Pseudotsuga > Pseudotsuga menziesii. The sequence continues at coordinate 19,145 of LPNX010871219.1, forward strand.
TTTCGGCAACAGATCGCAGAACGGCCTGAAGTCTCACCCGAAGTGATCCTAGATGGGGTGGCTGAAGAATCAAGTTTCCTCAACCAAGTTCTGTAGCATCCTAGGTCCTCTGGACTCTACTTAACCAGCTAAATCTACCAGCAAGGGCTGTTTCTCTCTTCCTAGCTGAATTTTCTATCGGAATGGCTCTTATCACATCGCAGCTTCTAGGATGATGCGCAAACTGTCTCTTCTGTTCGACTCTTAACCCGCGATATCTTACACCGCAGCTCCCCCGGCAGTGCGATATCGCCCTTCTACGCTGTGATATTTCCTACAGTAAGACTCAATATGCTCATCAACTCTCAAGGTCCAGAAGCTTCCTTTCTGGGTATAATAGCTCAGTTAACCTTCATAAGTGTGTTAAACAACTTCACTTAAGCTTCTATAGTTTAACACACTTAACATCCATTACACTCAACGCGCTGAACTAAATATACATAAGTTACTTAACATAGGAACTGTTAACTGTCGTGAATCAAACACAGATAAACTCATATACATAATACTCAACACATTCAACTTGCATTCAACCTTCTATGTTACTGTAAACTGAAGGATAGCATACATACATTCATTAACTGATAAGCAAAGTTCATGTAATGAATGATAGATAGCAAATAAGTAGAGCACAATCACATGAAATAGTCACACAACACACGGATGTACGTGGTTCACCTCTAGGGGGGAAGCTACATCCACGGGAACTGTGTTTGTATTATATCTTGAGAGAGTAAACACAGTTTCGCTGCAACCTCTTATGCAGCTTGAGATCTTCTGGGAAACTCCACACATATAGCTGGGAGCCCTTCTCTTAGATCTCTTCTCTTTCTATAGTGATTTTTTCTTACAATATACCCTTCCTCTCTCTCTCTCTCTCTCAATCCCCGCGGATTGTTACATTCAAGCTCAAGGAGCCAGCCACTGGTTACAGTAATATAACTACAGACTTAACAGCAGAACCAGAGCTCGACCTTTCCTCAATGTCTTACAATACTGACGACAACTAGTAACAACAAAAAACCCAACCAACCCGACTGACCAACCTTTCATAATACAAAATACATGCTTAAATAGGTGTCTTGAAGGTATCACTATGATACAAAACTGTGGGACTATCCCAACAGTAACCCAAAACCCTAGTTGTGATAGTCAGCCTATCTGTACTTTGAACTACCTCTTACTGGTCACACCACATATTTCTGCAATCTTCCGCTATTTTCAGCGCTGATCGCGGGTATGGGCGCCGCTTCCTCGGTCACACCCCTTCTGTCCTTTGTCTTTAATACCTCATCCCATTGCTCCTTCTCCATTTATGAGGGTAGTTGAGCCCTCCTATCATCGCCACTGCCTTAAATGCAGTGGTTGAGCTCTCTTCTCAGCTGCTTCAAGTACTATTTCCTTTGACTTCCCTGCTCTGACTGCCATGATTTTTGGCCCTTGATCCACGATGAGAAATGCGCTAGGGCGTCGTACCTTTATTACATCGCCAAAACTGTCTTTCCTCCAAAAATTGTCCATCTTCTACCAAAATTAGCATCTTTTCCTGTAGCTGCGAGGCCCTGCTCCAATAGTCCCCTAACACTTACTTGTGGCTCTTCCCCAAGCCACTAACAGCTGGTGTTTTTTTTCTGTAGCTTCTCCTTGGCTTCCTGCGAAGTCCTTGTGAATCTCTCCCTGAGTCCTGCGACATCTTTGTCCATAGCTTCGACACAGTGTTGTGCCGCTTCAAGCATAACTTGACTGAGCATGGGGTCTTTTGTGCTATCAATTTCACTCTTGCTTGCAGTGAACTCCTTGACCTTCTTCTCAACCACATCGACCAGCTCTGCGATTTGTTCCTGATATGGTTGAAGCATATTATTGAATTGTATCTCTTTTTCTTGCAACCGCTGTGCTTCCTGTTGCAAATGGTTCATCTCTATCATCTTCTTCATCTTTGCAAGAGCTCCTAAGCTCTTGACTTCTTCCTTTATTTGTGTTGTTCCATTCTCTATGTTCTGGATGCTCTACTGCAAATCCAGTCTATCTGGGAGATCTTCTAGCTCTGACCATGTCTTCGTCGCATCAGCTAGTAATGACTCTGCATCATCTATGCGACACTTCATCTGTATTGAAGCGATTCTAAAGGCCTGTGCCCTTGCTTCCTTGTCTACCTCAGGTGTGCCTAGTGCTCGAGCCTCAAGCTCAGTAATTTGCACCTTGTGGTCTTCCTCCATCTTGACCACTGTTTCTTCCAGAGCCTTTGCTCTGTCTGCAATTCTTTTTACTTTCTACGTTAGAGGCAAGGCAAACTCTATGTTACACTAAGGTAACTCCAATGCGATGTTCTGCAGGACCTGACTTAGATCCTGTTCTTTCTCTTCATATATTCTTAACTGCTTGGCCTTTGTTTGAAAGCCTGTGGTGAGCTCTGCATTCTGTTGTCTCAGCTGAGTGCTCTGTTTATAAGTCGCAAGATCTCTATCCCTGAGCTCTGTGGATATCTGCTGCTAGATCATCTGTAGTTGATCAACAGGGAACTGTGCAAGATTAACCTCGATAGGTTGTCTAACCTGTATTTGCACATCAATCATTGAAACAGGGAATCAGATGCTCCCTGACGGTATCAGAACTGTATTGGTGTGATCCTTTGCAAAGACTTCCTCGTGGGAAATCGATGGTTGTGAGCTTTCTCCTGCTGTCGCCTTGACTGGCAGAATCTGCATTGTGGTAGTCTTCTCAGTTAGTGCTTTCAACTCCAGAAGCTGCTTATCTATCGTGCTTTGCAGCTTGTCCTGCGATGTCTGCATTGCCTGAAATGAGTCCCGCATCTCCTCCTTCAATCTCGCTGCGATGAGATCATAGTCATCCTCTGTTAGTGTGGTCTCTGTAGTTGGCATTGAGGCTTTGAATTTTTTATTCTTTGGTGCCGCTGGTGGCACTTCTATTGCATCTTTCCTCTTTTGTGCCACTAGTGGCACTTCTACTGCATCTTTCCTCTTGACACCCACCTGCCCTTTTCCTTTGTCTAGTGGATCTATCGGTGCGGTATCTGCTGGTACATTTCCTACTGTGGCATCTTCTAATGCCTTCATCCACTCTTCATGAAAGCCTTTGATGACATCTTCTACATCGTGCGCTGTCATCCTGAACAATCCAATAGCCCAGTCATCCTTTCTAAACCCTTTTGGCCTCATATAGATTGTATGCTTGTCCGCAATGAAATCAAGCCGATTGTGATACATGTCAACAACCTCTGTGTTGATTCACGGTGTCTCCTAGATGACTCGCTTCAACAACCTATAGTATTCATAGAATACTATCATATTGAGCTTTTTCTTAGCTGGGTTGTTGCTTTCCCACAGGTTTGCATAGCGCACGCCTCTGCACTCTCCACCTTGTAGCTATAGAAACTGGGTATGGGGCGGCTCTCTCCACCCGAAGAATGCACATAATATAAGCAGCCACGAGAAATGGAAGGGATGGTTTGGCTCGTCCTACGCTGCCAAACAATCTTGAAGAAAAATATTATATAAAAACAAACACCAATTAAATTGTTCACCTTCTGCGACTTGTACGACAAGGTGAATTACTGCTCCTGTGACTTCTTCCTGCTCTGGGCTGGACTCTTCTACTAGCTCAATGATGCCTGCTGCTAGCATCTTATCAATCTCATCCTTAAATTTTTCTTTATAATGAGGATTTAATCTGTATGGACGCTGCTTAACTGGCCTATGATCCTCTTTCAAGGGTATCCTCATGACTCCCAAATCTCCTACTATACCCTTCATCTCTATAAACTTAGTGGGAAATAAGTCCTGATAGTCATGTAACAAATCTACGATGTGTCCTACCATTTCATCATCCCAATAGTCTCCAATAGAGGCAAACTTTGGTTCTGTTTCTGTGCCAATATTGATCTTTTTAATCTTAATGGGCTCTGTGACAGCTGGAATCTCTAGCTTTGGTCCATCAACTTCGCGAGTCCCTTCTGACTCTGGAATGTTGATACTGCGAGGATTCTCATCCTCTTCACCTGGCTCTTCTGCGAAGTTGTAACACTCTAGCGCATGTTCTAACTGGATGGCCCAATCAGGCTGATCATACACTGGTAGGGTACAGTCATCAAATATCTTAGTCTTTATAGTCTCTAGAGCCTGATCAATGCTTGGATACTCAGATTCAAAAGTGAAAGTGAGTACAAAGCTGTCTATCATAAAGGTCTTCTTCAAGCTCATTAAAATATTTGAAGAGTCGTCCGTCCGACGGTAGGTTATCTCTTTTTCAGTTTGGATGGGACTATTTACGAAAAAGGAACACTCCAGCCAATGATGACTAGAAGAGTTCTCTAAGGTATGATTTTACACTTTTTCGGTCCTTAGAGACTAAATCATATGAAAAAGGACCCCTTTTGGAGTCTTCTTCCGTATTCGTTCAGACTCTCTAAACATGAATGATACCGAGTTTTCTTTCAGCGGACTCGTTAAATTAAACATTGAGAGACCCGTTTTGGGAATGAACCCCTCCTCTCTCAGGTTCATAAAACATATGAGTATGGACTTGTCTTTCGACAAGATATATTGAGTGTTTGTTACCCTCTTTGAACTCGTAAAACCAAAAAGAAGCACTCATTGATCATGATGGGGGAAATGGGAAGGGAATCATTTTGTAAATAATAGCAGTTGTTTGTCGTTACCTTTGAACATGGCACTTGTCTGCACATCATGTCAGTCAATTCGGTATTCAGCTGATCTCCACGACGATCCACTTTCATGAGTCATGTCACTTCTTTGAGTCTTTCAAAAGAATGCATTATCCATTGTTGCATTGTGTGTTTGTCCTGTTCAGTCATGCTGCCAAGTCTTTTTGTCGTGCCACCTAATGTTCAAAGGGGATTTGAAGAAGTTTTACCTCTGCAGTCTACACAATCTTTGTGTCAGTATCTTTGAGTCAGTCATATGGTTACGACATTCACATCATTCCATAACTATGTTTCGAGTTTCGTGTCATTGATGTGGGACTCATCATGACCCTCCTTCGACGAGACTTTTCTCATTAACATCAGCTCATCATCCGGGAAATAGTCTTAGAAACAATATTTGGTACCTTGAGATCTGTATGCTTTAATGACAGATTCTATCGCTCTCGACATAGGTTCACATCATTGACCTTTGATCAATAGAATTGATTGGGTGTTAGACATCATGATATCTATTCACACTCAGTAGATTGTACTAGAGTACCTTGGGAATCATTGACATTAATGGTGATCTCCCTCGCACTTGTTAACGGTTCACATCCCTGGCCGGTAATCAAGTGGTTTTTACCATGTTTGACTTCAGATCATTGTAATCACATGGAAATCGTACTTTGTGGAAGACGAGACGAAGACCCTGGGTATTTGTTTAAAGTGCTCATTGCTTTTCTCCAGGTTGCGATGGAGTTTTGTATATCTAGCATGGATCCACATTTGTATGGTCATGGCTATGCTCAAATTTGCATTTGTATGACATAGATCTACATTGTATGTCTGGTATCTATGTCCAAGTTTGAGTCCTCTATCACATGGATCTACGCTGTATTCTAGTATCCATGATTTTTTATTCCTCTCATGGATCTGCCTTGTATTGGTCTGCAGCCATGAGTTTGGTTACTTGTGTCTATGAGTCAACATACTGATGTACTACAGATGCCTACTTGACAACATGCTCCGATCGAGCTGACATTTTCACCTTGTGGCGATGACTTGTTCTCTCAAAGCTCTCGTTTATCGTATCCCTCTAAGACTCATGCTTTGGGGGGAATCCTGTTATACCAAAATCCCATCACCATCATGTGATAAGACCTTTGACATACCTACTTTCCTTGAATCCCAGCACTTGGAGTGGAAACCCATGCTAATTGTCAATCTTTCATGAAAATTCCCAGCACCACGCTTTCCCTGTTGTCCAGGAGTGGTACCTTGTTCACACCACCTATCCCTTGTTGTCCACAAGTAGTGCCATCGCGTATGGTGCTTAGTCCATAAGCGTTTCTTACCAGAACTTCTCTGTCATTGAAGGAGAAATGTGGTACCCTGGGTAAAAAGGGAAAAATAGAAGTTTCTCGAGGCTTCTAGATGATGAGCCTCGTGTCCTCCCTTATTCCTATCATTGTGGGTCAGTTGAGCTCAAGATCCCTCATCCTAGGATCTTAGAGGCCACCTCATTGACTAATCTCTCAACCATCCCTTTTCATTGAGCCTTATAAATATAAGCTCATATCCATGGTTGAGGGGGAGAACTCTTAAGGTATTGTTATGTTGTTGGATTGATCACTTGGACCAAACCATTGGAGAGCATAGAGAACTAGAGTCGGAGCTTATGGGGATGAGTGTGCTTGGTTTCATGGAGATGCATGTCAACACTAAGGCTTTGTTGTAAACTTCTCCATTTTTATCTTAATGCAAGTTGATTTTCGTCCCACATTATTGTTGTTGTTTGATTTCACATGTATGTTGTTAGATTCCTTAGTCACTAACATGGATCAGTAGATTATATTTTGGTAGCTTTGATGTGTTTGCATGTTTAAGCTGATTGTAGGTACATAGGGTTACTATCGAAGCATCACATTCTAGGTATCTACGGCGTCCAATGTTTTCAACCTCTATCCTTCATTTGTTCTAGATTTGAACCATTCAGACTAGTGGAACACCTTACTGTCCGCAGAAGGTGAAATATTCCAGCTAACACTTTCACATGCTTAGTCTTAATATGGAAATCATGCCATGCTTTCTATCTTTGCTTTTCTATGTTTTGATGAAACCTTGCGACTGTTGGGCCAGGAAAAGTGCACAAGGAAGAATCCGAAGCGCAAGCGCAAGACAGGGAAAACAGGCACGCAACAGAGAAAGGGAAGTAAAGGAAGAAAAGGGAGCATAGAGCAGAGGAACCTGTGATGAGGATCGTTGCGATGAGGAAAGGCAGATATGAATCGGTGGAACATTGGTAGGTAGAAGAGTTAAGGCTGAATATGTGCAAGTCAAGGAAGACTGCAAAAGGACAAGTCGACGGAAGACTAAAGGATAGTTTTGCGGCTAGTTATGACCTGTACAAGAAGGATGAAAGACATTTCCGTGTCTATTTATGACCATGGTTAATGTAATGAAGGAATTTTGTGGCTAGTATGGCATGTCATCAATGTAATAGAAGATATTTTGTAACTAATTCTGAATTTAGTAACTGAGGTGTACTCAATTGACCTCGCGCGGTCTTGTAAATATCTATAAATAGGAAGAACCCGATCTATACAAGGGTTAGATTGAAAGCTTCAGTAATGTTGTTCGGTGAGTTAGCTTCATTAAGAGTTGGTAATATAGGAGTATTTCGAGGAGATTAAAGAGGATTATGATAGTAGAAGGCTATTGAGCCGTAGATCTATAGCTGAGTGTGCATACCATTTTGTAGGAGTTATTTGCAGCTGAGTGTGTAGACAGTAAAATAGAAGAGTCGAACCATGCTGTGTGCGGATTAGTAGGAGTAGATAGAAGAATAAACCAGAGAGCATGAGAGTAAGAAGAGTCTGATCTAAGAGACATATCTTAAGAACAGTCTATAAGTGCAGGCTGCAAGGTGCTCTACATATCTCTCATGCTAGATGAAGAGCACCTTGGTGGTGTTTCCAAGATGGGTTTCCATGTTATTTCATGTGTCGAATGAATGATTGAATGTTGAATGCTTATGTGAATGTTGAGTATTTGTTTATCTTGCATTGTTTATGGTTATTATTTAGATGTATGTCACAGTACTACTAAATAGTGAATGAATAAATGTTTAAAGCTTCGTCAACAAATTGTGTATGGTTTCATGTTAAACACTATTAAGTTGAACTCTAAGTCGCAACACTGTCAGTTATATTCAAGGGGTCAGTTTTAACACGCGGTTGCGCTAGTTGTTAATTTATTAAGGACAAGGTTGTATCGTGCACCGGTTGTGTCACATCGTTGCACCACTATCGAGTAGGAAAATAATCCTTCCCTCCATCTCTATCGAGCGCCTTGGCCACACGCCAAGGGACTATAATCCCTCGGCAACTACGGAAACATGGTTTTGGCAGTTACACATTAAGATATCTTGGGTGAGACTGTGCCTACCTCGCAGGTGTTGTCAGCTGAGATTGCTCCACTAGGCCAATGTCTTTGGGTGTTTTGTTGGTGTTGTGTTGTTGTTGAACTTGGGTCACAACATAAAGGAAAAGTAGGCCAACAAATGGTTCCGATGCCGAGACTGTTAATCATTTGAGTCAAGGGAGATGTTGTGGCATTCGACAAAGAAGGAAATCAAGGATTGGCTAGAGTCTAAGATGCTAGCATTTGCGCAAGAAGAGAGCGCAAGATCGCGGTTGAGTACAGAAGACTGGTTAGATCAATATTTGTACATTGATATTCACGAGATCTTCTTTGCAAAGTGTCCTATTGTGTTGCATGAGTGGTTGTCAAGGTTGGTGACTAGGAAGATAAATTTCGAGAGAAGAGAAACAGTCGAGTGGAGTGCTCATTTTATCCTCGAGATAACTAGTGCAAGTAACCCCATCTCTAGAGCTATTGATTTTTGGGTTGACAGTATTTTACAAGGGTATATTACTGATTTTGCAGTAGAAATGATAACCTCATATAGTGAGGCCGAAAGAAATTTTTTCCAAGGACCTCAAAGAAGGTACTTGTTGTATATAAGTACATGGATAAAGATGCTCATCTATGAGAAGTGCATTTTGCAGTTGAGTAGTTGATTCACATACCCAGAAGGAAGGCTATGTCACATATGACCTATAAATAAAATGGGAAATGGTGAGCTGAGATGTTCCCAGGAAGTACAGAACCTGAACTAGAAGCTGGAGTCCTAAGAAATGGAAGGAGATTCAGGCCAGGAAAAAGAAGAAATACCGAGGGAGGTTGATGGACTCCTAGTCTGTTCGAAGAAAGTGAGCATGAACTTAAGTTGCAGCTAGAAGAAGGGTCTTGCGACAAAGAGGAAGACTATATCCCCATTTCTGAAGGAGCAGAAGAAAACAAAGAGTTTGCGGAGACACCAAGATCGGGATGTGACTACATCACACCAGGAGTATCGTCAGAGGTAAGGTTGAGAGCCTCATTTCCTTAAAGGACTGTTAATACTGATAGTGCTAGTACTACAACTAGCGCGCAAGGAAGTCCACCTCCTTTAGATTATTCATTGAATATCCCAAACGCCAACTCAATGGCTGCGGCATATATTAGATTACCCACATTCAATGGGAATGGAGCAGAAGGTCCAAAGCAGGACTCATTCCTCTGTGAAGCTGTTTGGATGGTTCGCCAAGTTCACAATGCAGACATAAAGAAAGCACATATGGTTACGACTCTGCGGGGTCATGCGCTGGATTGGTTTATGAAGTTTTGTGTAGTACCAATAGGAACCCCACAGAAGACCCTTGATGATATCTAACTTACGATGATGTGTGAGTTTAGAAAACCTAAATCTGAGTCACAGTGCATCACTGAGATGAAGGAGATAAAGAAGTTACCGATAGAGTCCATATGGGATTTCGATCAATGGTTTAAGACTTTGATGGCTAAGGTGAGTTTCCAAATGTTGGATGTACAACATAAAGAGTGGTTTATTGTTGCGCTATTTCCACACATCCGAGGGCCATTGATGCAATAGAATATTGTGTCGTAGACAGAAGTGCTAGAGTTAGCAATGAAGCTATAATCCTCGCCGATCGAAGATGGTGGCACATGAATTATGCAGATTCAGTCGTAGTTGGGTAATATGACAGTATAGCTTTAGGACATCAAGAAGGGTAAAGAAACATGTGAGGACTTGTGGTTCACAATATGTCGCACGGATGGACACATCGAGGATAAATGTCCAACGTACATAAATGATATTTCGCCGGGTGCGCCTAATCCATTAAATACCCATGGACTTCCTTGGTGTCGAATATGCTAGATGAGAGGGAATCACAACAAGGATTGCCTATACTTGCAGAAGATTGTAAGTACCCCCTCTAGCCTTTTTTGTAAATTTTGCAAGTCAGTAGGGCATGATTAGAAGGATTGTAGAGCATATAAACTATTAAAAGAGAAGACAATGGACACCTACTTAATGAAGAATGACGGGAAGGTTCAGTCTGAACAGGAGAAAATGCACTTCCATCCTGTGCTTGTCCCACACAATTAGTATCATAACAAGTATTAGAATCAATATGCGCCACTGAATCAATATCATCCGTAATACCAGCATAATTAGTACCCTCCACAACAACCACACCCTCAGGGAAGGGGGGGTGGAAAATTTGGAGGAAAAGGTGGAGGAGGATTTAGTAGAGGAAGAGACCAAGTCATGTGCTATAATTGTGGACAACTGGGTCATTACGCCAAAGATTTCCAGGAACCTGCAAAGACATGTTCATATTGCAAAGCACAGGACCATAATGTGGATAAATGTCTCTAGTTGAATGCAAAGTGGCAAGCTAGGGCCCTCGCAAGTCCTAATATTGTGTAGAATCTGAACACAAATCCAAATCCAAACTTAAATGTTTAGATGATTGCTGCTGAACCCAGAGAACTAAGTGTTGTTGTCGTAACACGAGGAGGTGTTACGACTAGATCCGATCAGAATATCCCGCAAGAACATCCATAGGTGCAACCTGCGGCTCAAAAGAAAATACCATTTGACATTAAAAAATAGAAGCAAGTATTTTTGGACTTGCGCTAGAGTTTGTAGACCCAGAACAACCAAAGACATCAACTGAAGTGAAGGAGATGCCTAAACATTTTCAACAGATATTCCAGAAACAAGCTCCAAGCAAGGTTAGTAAGCTTAAGTCATTTATGTCAAGTTGCTTAGTGTTACTACATGATAAAGATGTTATCATAGAACTACAAGCAATGATAGAAAAAACCCCATCACAACCTGAAAAAAGAGTTAACCAGGTTAAGAAGAAATTCAAAACTGGGTGCGAGTTAAGAATGACTGCCCAGATAGGAGACTTTGACATGGATTACATCATTCTAGATATGGGGTCGAGTGTCAATATTTTGATGCAAAAAATGTGGGAGAGCATGGGTAAGCCACACTTGGACTGGTCTCCTATCTAATTGAGGCTTGCAAATCAGGAAAAGGTCCTACCAATCGGTAGGTTGAGTCAAGTCCCTATCGACATATAGGGGCTGTGCACATTTGCAGACTTTGAAGTGATTAACATTGTCGATGACACAAATCCCTATCTTGCGCTTTTGGGGATAGATTGGGCCATAGATAATTAGACCATCATAAATTTTAAGAAGAGGATCCTCTCATTCGAAGATAATGAGATGAGGGTAGTATATCCCATTGATCCACTGGAGGGACAAAGATACGTCGAGCATGTCTATAGTGAGGGATAGGGTGATTATATCGACTAGATATATAATGTCAGCACCTTGAAAGAATACTACATCAACCATACAACAAATGGAAACCTGAGCTGGAGGAGTGCTAGTTCTTGCACATCAGATTCAAGAGAAGCCTTGGAGAATTGGAAAAAGAGGTTGCATGAGGTCTCTATGAGGAGATGCGTCAGGATTACCAAGTCTGTCCGATGGGTGGAGAATGAGTTAAGAGAGCTACCCACCTATGAAGGACTACCTAACCTTGCGACCTTCCTAACTGAGTTTGAAGGACTTGTAACAAAATTGCAACACTTGTATGCATTAGACTATGTGCTGAAATCTATGTCTGCTAGATGGTGGGGTATGCATAATCAATCCATAGCAGAATGGCCATAGCGCAGAAGGTTGATGGAAGTTAGATTCTGTGAAGAAGTTACCATCATGAGCCATAAGTACACGAGGCTGTCGAACCCTTTCAAGCATCTGAATTAGTGTCGCATGACATTTGTAGAATACTCGTGACAGGAATGGGTCCATCATTTCATTCACACAATGGAAATGACACCCAGGAGTTGGTATATGTCCATGGAGTTGCGACAGAGAACTCAGGATTGGGAAGAGGTAGCTAAGCAGTTTTGCAAACCTTTGAATTTGCTAATGAGCAACCCATAGTTGATGTTGCGCTTTAGACGATAAAGGATACAATATTTGTTGAAATCCCTATCAAGGAGAAAAATTCCCACTAGTGCAGCGCGACTATCCAGCAATGGATGGCTTGTTATAATATAGTTGGAGAACCAGATGATGCCCCAACTAATATAAACATACCATATTTGGAGGGAACGTGAGATGTTGAAGGAAGTGGCATTTCTAGCGACCAGTTCCTTAAGCCATTGAAAATCAAGAAAGTAAACATTGGGTCATCGGTGAACCCAAAATTTTCCAATATAGGATATTATTGGGATGAAGAGATCACAGACTTGCTACATGAGTTTCAGGACCCATTCCCTACCAAATTCTCAGAGATGAAGGGGATAGTAGGAGATCTGGGAGAAATGAAAATACCTCTAAAACCAGATGCTAAACCCATTAAGCAGCGACCTTATAGGTTGAATCCAAGGTATAAAGAAAAGGTAAAATCTGATTTGGATCGCATGCTCGACACAACAATCATTGAACCTGTTGAGAATTAGAATGGATCAGCTCTATAGTGATCAAGGATAAGAAGACAAGGAAGGAAAACGAGCACAAGATCCTCCTTAGGGAGAAGGATCAGGAGATCAAGGCACACAAACAGAGTCAGCTTGCACTTGTTGAAGCCATAAAGAGCACAGCCACAGAGTCCCCACCAAAAGAAGGCCAAGAATATGAGGACGCAGCTGCAAAGGTTTGCCGACTCTCAAGAATTGATGTAGAGATCAAGGGGTAGGTAGAAGAGCTTTAAGTGCAAAAGAAGCCAAGAACACTTCCTGAGGTGTTAGAAGAGCATAGAGTGACAACATCTGAGGCTGTTGGCAAGATCAAAAATAGAGAGAAACTCTACATAGAGGTGATCGAGTCAGCTTCAACAACCTGGGAACAACTTCTAGAAAATGAGACAATGGCTAAGTTCGTCAAGGAAGCACGTCGGGATAAGCTAAAAATTGTAGCAGTCAAGGAAGACATGAAGAAGTTGCCGCTCAAGGAAAAGGGTGCAAAGGTCATTGAGCTAAAGCAACTCCAACATGAGGTAAAGACTTTATGTGACAAGGAGTAGAGACATAATGATGAGGTAATGACACACCAATTAGAGGCCGAAAGGGTTATAGGGATTATTCAACATGTACAATAGAAGCTATAGTAGTTAGCCGAGTCGCTAGGAGAAGTACCATCGAAACACATTGGTTCCGACCTGTTAAATTTTCATATGCTTAGCTAAGACATCAGTATTTCATTTCATTTTCATGACAAAAGCATATAAACAAGATCACTGAAAGATAGACAAGCACAACCATAAAAAAGGAACACAAAGATTTATCCTGGGAAAACCCTAAAGGGAAAAACCCAGCAAAATCTTCCTCAATATAGATGCCCCAAAAAGATAAAAGATAAAACCAGCAAGGAGATCAAAGCTTGATCCTCCTCCTTCTCTAGCTACTTCTCTTCTCCACTAATGCGCTACACAAGTGAGAGTGTGTGTCTCAAATGAGGAGCACTACACCTCTATTTATATTCATCCGTTCACTTAAGTTAACTCATTCGACATGTAGGCTCGAGTTAAATCATGTAGGCTCGAGTTACACATGTAGGCTCAAGTAACCACACTGGGGTGCTGATGACCCACCTTTATAATCAGAGGGGACTACCTCATGACTCTTAATAGTTCTTCCGATTAGGAGCATCGGGGTACAATGTAATACAAGTGGTTCTCCTGGTAGGACCATCGGGGACCACAAAAAGATACATATAGAATATTATTCGAAGTTACAATATTTCAACACTCCCCCTTAACGAGAAGGGTATTCTACAACAACATCAACAACAACAAGAGTAGATATAGGGGACATCATCAACATCAGCAGGGTAACACATCTATAAATCATTGGAAGCTTTTCAACATCATGTAGTCTTCATCTTCAATCTTTAGTCTTCATCATCATTAATTCTTTGACTGCTTTGATCAACAACATCTTCAACATTTTGATCTTTCAATCAGCAACGACATCTTCAGCACTTGGACCTTTCGATCAGCAACATCTTCAGCACCTTGACTGTTCGATCAACAACAACATCTTCAACATTTTTGGCCTTTCGATCAGCAACATCTTCAGCACTTTGATTGTTCGATCAGCAACAACATCTTCAGCATTTTTGACCTTTCGATCAGCAACATCTTCAACACTTTGACTTTTTGATCAGCAACAACATCTTCAGCACCTTGACCTTTCGATCAACAGCAACATCTTCAGCACTTTGACCTGTCGATTAGCAATATCATCATCAACACTTTGACCTTTCGATCAGCAACAACATCGTCATCATCATATTCTGATCTGTCGATCAAAATCATCAGCACATTCTGATCTTTCAATCCGAAACATCATCATCATACTCTAATCTTTCGATTAGAAACATCATCAACATACTCTAATCTTTTGATCAGAAACATCATCATCATACTCTGATCTTTCAATCAGAAACATCATCAACATAGTGCGTCTTCATCATACTCTAATATTTAGATGAGTACGTCATCATCATCATACTCTGGTCTTTCGATCAATATGTCATCATCATCATACTTTGATCTTTCGATCAGTACGTCATCATCATACTCTGATCTTTCGATCAGTACGTCATCATACTCTGATCTTTCGAACAGTATGTCATCATCATCATACTCTGATCTTTCGATCAGTACGTCATCATCATACTCTGATATTTCGATTAGTACATCATCATACTCTGATCTTTCGAACAATACGTCATCATCATACTCTGATCTTTCGATCAGTACGACATCATCATCATTAGCAACAACCTGCAATCAACAACTCAAAGACAAAAAAAGTCTTTGGATCACTTTTGGACTTAAAGTCTAGGGATGATACGATCCCACCACATTCTCGACAACCGAAGTTACCGGATTGATTACGGGAGAATCAGTCCCTATCACTTTAGGACTAAGTGCAAGGATGATGCAATCCTACCACATTCTCGAGGACCAAAGCCATCGGATTGATTGCGGGAGAATCAGTCCCTATCACTTTAGGACTAAGTCCAAGGACGATGCAATCCTACCACATTATCGAGGACCGAAGCCACTGGATTGATTACGGGAGAATCAGTCCCTATCACTTTAGGACTATGTCCAAGGATGATGCAATCCTACCACATTCTCGAGGACCGAAGCCACCGGATTGATTATGGGAGAATCAGTCCCTATCAATTTAGGACTATGTCCAAGGATGATGCAATCCTACCACATTCTCGAGGACCAAAGCCACCAGATTGATTACGGGAGAATCAGTCCCTATCACTTTAAGACTATGTCTAAGGATGATGCAATCCTACCACATTCTCAAGGACCGAAGTCACCAGATCTATTATGGACAGATGTCCCGGGATGATACAATCCCTCTTCATTCTCGAAGACCAAGGTCTCTAGATCACTTTAGGGTAAGTGCCCAAGGATGATACACTCCCACCACATTCTCGAGGACCGAGGTCACCGGATCTATTGTGGACAGATGTCCCGGGATGATACAATCCCTCTTGATTCTCGAGGACCGAGGTCTCCAGATCACTTTAGGGAAAATGACCAGGGATGATACAATCCCACTGGAACATCACTACTCTCCCTTTCGAGGAAGGTCTTTCCGAACAACACCAAGCTTGTCTCGAAAGTGTTTGAACTCTACTCGAGGTAGAGGCTTCATCAGTACATCATCATCATCTACATCTTCAGTATGTGAATACTAAACTATCGCCATTTGTATCTCCAGTATGTGAATACTGAAAGCATCATCATCTATATCTTCAGTATAGAAATACTGAAAGCATCATCATCTCTATATTCAATATAGAAATACGAAATCACCATCATCTGTATCTACAGTATGTAAATACTGAAATATCATCTATATCTTCAGTATGGGAATACTGAAATCATCATCATCTATATCTTCAGTATGGGAATACTGAAATCATCATCATCTATATATTTAGTATGGGAATACTGAAACATCATCATCTCTATATTCAATATAGAAATACTGAATTTGCATCTATAGTATCATCATCTGCATCTTATCTTGTATGTAGAAATACCGGATTTCTACGTGTTACGTCGGAACACAGGGTTCTTTGTCATCACAACTATGGTTATCACATAGAATCATTGTAGTGTCCATCTTCAGGTCAAGGAGACCTGATATCAGCTTCTGAATCCATATGGCTTCACAACTTAGTAGAGCAATCTGCTATGTATTCTGCTTCAACCGTGCTAAGAGCAACACTGGACTGTTTCTTGCTAAACCATGAACTCATAGCAGACCTCAAACAAAAGCATCTACTTGATGTGCTTTTCCTATCTGAGATAGTTCCAGCCCAATCTGCATCTGTGTAGCCATACAATCTATACTCATGGTTACCATCATAGTATAGACCAAAGTCTATAGTCCATTAAAGATATCTCATCACATGTTTTGCAGCTACTAGGTGAACCCATATTGGTTGAACAAGATATTGACTTAAGGTGTTCACAACAAAACAAATGTCTGGTCTGGTATTTGTTAAGTACATCAATGACCCAAAGATCTATCTGTAGTGAGTCACATCCACTAACTCTAATGAGTCATCAGCTAACAGCTTCAGGTTGGAGTCCATGGGTGTGGCCATGAATTTGCATTCCAACATATTGAATCTCTTCAATATCTCTACCGCACACTTTCCCTGGTTGAGAAATATTCCTTCTAAACTTTTCCATACTTCCAGACCTAGGAAATAATGCATTAACCCAAGGTCTTTCATCTCAAATTCTTCTGCTAGTTTCTTCTTGCTTTCCATGATCTGTTTCTCATTCCCTGTCAAGAATAAGTCATCCACATATAGTAATAGAATGACAGGTTCATCTTCTACAACCTTGTAGGAAAGGTTAGGATCGACTTTACTCTTGGCAAAGCCCATGCTCATTAGGAAACTATCTATTCTTCCATACCAAGATTTGGGAGCTTGCTTCAGGCCATAGAGGGCCTTCTTCAGCTTGCATACTTGACTCCATCTGTCTTCAACTTCAAATCCTCGTTACTATTCGATGTAAAACTCTTCCTCAATCATACCATTAAGGAAGGCTTGTTTTTTACTTCATCATGGAAGAAAATACCATGATAGTTTTGAAGGAAGTGTACCTTGCTTCCTGGAGTAAGTGTCTCTTTAGAATTAATTCCCTTTTTCTGTTTTGAGTACTATATCCCAAACATCATTCTAGTATCATAACATCTTCTATGAGTTTATCTTCTCAGGTCATCAACATATCCTAGTCTTCTGCATTCAACCTTGAAGGTTGGAACCCACTTTACTCTTGGTAAAGTCTCAATCCATCATGAAGCTATCCATCATGTCATACCATGTCGAACTCAGATATAATTTTCTGTAGTCACTCCCCCTGAAGTGGAGTATCATCTTCCCTCTTCATTCTGTACAGGTGGTTCTATGCTTGATATATACTAGTCAATAGAGTATGTCATGTCATAGTCTATTCTTTCTGAGGAAAATCACGAACCTTGCTTTGTACACTTGTTCTTGTAGATCCATATGGAAGATACTACGTACTTCCCTTTATGTCTCGAAATCATATCGTATACATCATTCCCCATGATCAACTGTTATTTTTTTTGGGATCATAGCTTCTTTCATAGCATTCTTTTCTTCATCTTGAGTTATCTCTTGTACCCATGGTGGTCTTCATCCTTCAAGGTGGATCTACCACTTTCTAAAGCTCTTTCTTCCGTCATGGTGTCTCTGACCCTGGGAGCTTCAGATTCATGTTTATTGGAGTGAATCTTGAATTGTCATCACTTGTTCTTTGGAACAAGTCTCATCCTTCTTTTCTTGTAGGAGGTTGTACAGGACCTTTCCTACAATTCAAATGCACCATTTGCATGGTTATAACTATTTCATAAAACATATGCATAATGACAAATTCTTATGCATAATGCAACTGTTTAGTCAATACAACATTCATCCATATCTCACATAAACTTTCTAGATGCCTTCCATATCTACCATGACATTATTGAGATTGTGCACTAATCCAATATGTCAGCAAAGAGGTTTGATAAGTAGCAATGGAGAGTTGTATAGCACCATGAGCTACTTACCCATCACATGCATATTAGTAGTATACAGTCATTAATGCAAACAATCTATCATGCATAACACATCAACTGAATATAATCAAATGTATAACAAAACAATATCATGAAATGACAATTGAATACTTATCTTTTATTTGTTTTGTGGGTAGACTCCATCTTGATCATTCTGCTTTATCATCTTCTTCATTCATGAAATCATAATTTCTTATCCAAATGACAAGAATTGAGTTCTTCATATTCCTCATCGCTTGAGGGATCTTCTTTGAATGGTGAGAGCTTGATCTTCAAAATCTCCCATCTTCTTCTTCTCTTCTTATGAGTTGAGCTGAAAGCAATTACTTCCTTCTGGCATACATTCTTTGCGTGAATCCCATGATCCTGGGAGGCCATTCAAGGTAGCTATCACCACTTCTGCATTCTCCACTTCTTCTATTGCTTCAAGTTGTTCTGCATTCTGGATCTTCACATTATTCAACTGTTTTCTCAAAGCCATCTTCTGATTTAAGTTCTTATCTTCAAATAGCTTGATCAAGAAATCAAACATCTTCGATGTCTTTAGGGAAGAAAATTGTGGTACAATTTGATCCGTGATTGAATCAACAATGATCTTCTTGGCCTTGATCAAGTTCTTCTTGTGTAAGGCATTGAGCCTCATCTCTGTATGGAACTACTTATGTAGGTGTCCAATTCATTTTCTTTAGAGAGATCAAATACTTCTATGCTTGGAAGTTGTCAAATTTACCAAGCTTATCATCAAGATGATGTGATATATCACTTTGAAATGAGAACCTCAAATGCAAATAGCAAAATATTAGATCTTACCGATTTGAGGTGTCCGTCCTGCTTCCAGAGCTAGCTGATTTAGGGTTTGTCAGAGAAACCCTAATTTTAAAAACTTGGAATATTTAAGATTTGATTAGATAGAAATATAGATCTCTTCAAATGGAGCTATCTAATGTACTCCTTTTCTGAAAATAGTGGAGGGAAGCTCCCGGAACAGGAAGCCCTAGTTTTCCAATTTCTTCTGCAGAAATGCCTGTCTCTGTTTCTGTGATACCTCCGAAATTACTGCTCCTATGTGTCTAAAATTTCTCACTGAGGTAACCTCGCATGTCCCTGATCCAAAACCATAGGTTTCATCAGAATTGGTTTCACCAATTGGGATTTATTATCCTTTTCCCATGGTGACTTGTTACAGGACTGTTCAGAACAACGAAGTTGTACGGACTGCCACATGTCATTGTTTTATCTTTTGGTTCTGAAATTTGGACCACAGAAAGTACAGTCCATGATATTTCTGGAACATATTTAGGAATTCAATTTAGACCTCTATAGACCAAGCTATAGCAATGTTCCCCAGGTGTCCTTTTTAGGGATGAATTCTGGAAGAGGCTAGAACCCTAACTTGGAGGGATCATATATCCCAAAATATAGCGCATCTGAGGCTGAATTTTGGATACAGTGTACATCAGGATTTTATATTTAGACTTTAAAATTTTCAGCTCCTGAACCATCGCCAATATCAGGATATAGCGAATGTACCAAAACTTAGCACTTTTAGTATTTAGGGTTTTTCTAGCTCGGGGTCAAAC
This sequence comes from Pseudotsuga menziesii, assembly GCA_001517045.1. Taxonomy (NCBI): domain Eukaryota; kingdom Viridiplantae; phylum Streptophyta; class Pinopsida; order Pinales; family Pinaceae; genus Pseudotsuga; species Pseudotsuga menziesii. The sequence goes on from LPNX010871219.1 coordinate 39,007, forward strand.
TAGGGTTTGACTTTCCCGGAGTTTCACCCAACCAAAAAAATTGATCCAGGTCTCTAGAATTAGATTTTGATGAGGAGAGAAATCCTATGCTGGGATCACTAAAAAATTCTTCTTCTGCAAGAAGCCCTAATTTCCCGCACCGAAACTGAAAATGCTTGGAATCGAATTCCGCTTCGACAGAAAGATGCGCCCTTCAATGGAGAGTCAGCCTAGACTTCTTTTGCTGATCAATTGTGGAGAGAGAACCAAAAAGTAAGAAGCCCTAGATTCTGTAGCTGCACAATGTCTTCTTTTCAGGGTGGCTCTAATACCATGTTAAATTTTCATATGCTTAGCTAAGACATCAGTATTTCATTTCATTTTCATGACAAAAGCATATAAACAGGATCACTGAAAGATAGACAAGCACGGCCATAAAAAAGGAACACAAAGATTTATCCTGGGAAAACCCTAAAGGGAAAAACCCAGCAAAATCTTCCTCAATATAGATGCCCCAAAAAGATAAAAGATAAAACCAGCAAGGAGATCAAAGCCTGATCCTCCTCCTTCTCTAGCTACTTCTCTTCTCCACTAATGCGCTACACAAGTGAGAGTGTGTGTCTCAAATGAGGAGCACTGCACCTCTATTTATATTCATCCGTTCACTTAAGTTAACTCATTCGACATGTAGGTTCGAGTTACACATGTAGGCTCAAGTAACCACACTGGGGTGCTGATGACCCACCTTTACAATTAGAGGGGACTACCTCATGACTCTTATTAGTTCTTCCGATTAGGAGCATCGGGGTATAATGTAATACAAGTGGTTCTCCTGGTAGGACCATCGGGGACCACAAAAAGATACATGTAGAATATTCTTCGAAGTTACAATATTTCAACACGACCGTGTGGAGCAATTGCAGAAGCAAGCCGAGGAAGTGGTGCTCAAGGTTGGCCAAGTAGAAGGCATTTTGAAGGAATTTTAGGACAAGGTTGGTCCTGTGGTGCAGCGTGTGTTGGAGTCCTAATTTTTCTTAGTGGTTCGAGATGAGACACATGTGAGTGTTGGGGGCCTGTTGGGCTAATAAAATTGCACAATGAAGAATCCGAAGCGCAAGCACAAGACAGGGAAAATAGGCGTGCGACGGAGAAAGATAGGTAAAGGAAGAAAAGGGAGCACAAAGCAGAGGAAGTCGCGACGAGGAAAGGAAGATCCTAGTCGGTCGAACATTGGAAAGTAGAAGAGTTAAGGCTGAATAGGTGCAATTCAAGGAATACTGTAGAAGGACAAGCCAACATAAAACTAAAGGATAGTTTTGCGGCTAGTTATGACCTATATAAGAAAGCTGAAAGACGTTTATGTAGCTAGTTATGACTGTGGTTAATGTAATGTAAGAATTTTGTGGCTATTATGGTATGTAATCAATGTAATAGAAGATATTTTGTATCTACTTCTAAATGTAATAACTGAGCTGTACTCAGTCGACCCTACGTGGTCTTGTAAATATCTATAAATAGGAAGAACCCGATTTGTATAAGGGTTAGATTGAAATCTTCAGTAGTGTTATTTGGTGAGTTAGCTTCATTAAGAGTTGGTAATATAGGAGTATTTCAAGGAGATCAGAGAGGATTCTGATAGTAGAAGGCTGTTGAGCCGTGGATCTACAACCAAGTGCATAGACTATTTTGTAGTAGTGATCTGCAGTTGAGTGCGCAGACAGTAAAATAGAAGAGTCAATCCAGGCTATGTGAGGATTAGTAGGAGTAGATAGAAGAATAAACCAAAGGGCATGAGAGTAATAAGATTTTGAGCTAAAAGACATATCTTAAGAAAATTCTGTAAGTGCAGACTACAAGGTGCTATACATATCTCTCATGCCAGATGAATATTACCTTAGTGGTTTTTCCTAGATGGGTTTCCACATTATTTCCTATGTTGAATGAATGATTGAATGTTGAATGCTTATGTGAATGTTGAGTATTTGTTTATCTTGCATCGTTTATGGTTATTGTTTGGATGTATGTCTCAGTACTACTAAATAGTGAATGAATGAATGTTTAAAGCTTCGTCAACAAGTTGTGTATGGTTTCATGTTAAAAACTAGTAAGTTGAACTCTAAGTCGCAGTACTATTAGTTATATTCAAGGATTCAGCTGGGCTGCACAATTATTCCAGTTGTTAAGTTATTAAGGACAAGATTGTATCATGCGCTGTCTGTGTTGCACTGTGTCAAGTAGGAAAAGACTCCATCCCTCTATCTATGTCGAGCACCTTGGCCACATGCCAAGGGACTATAATCTCTCGCCAACTACGGAAACATGGTTATGGTAGTTACACATTAAGATATATCGGGTGAGATTGCGCCCGCCCAGTAGGTGTTGATGGCTGAGCTTGCTCTACAGGGCCAAAGTCTTTAAGTGTTTTATTGGTGTTGTGTTGTTGTTGAAATCGGGTTCCGACATAAAGGAAAAGTAGGCCAACAACGACGAAGCCTTCCTCCTCCATTTGAACGAGCTGTGACAATCTTTGCTCAAAAACATCGACATCGGTCATTTCAGTAAGCACAACAATTATTAAGTTCGACACAATATATTCCATCGGCACAACAAATTTTCCATATACCAGTCTAAATGGAGTGTGTCCTATTAACTTTTTTCCAGTTGTGTGATATTCCCATAGCACAACTAAAAATTTTTGATCCCAATCATCTCTGTGCATGTTGCATACTTTGCTTAACACATATTTCTAGAATCTTGTTAAATGCTTCAACTGTTCCATTCACCTAAGGATGGTAGGGTGTCGTTTTACTATGCTGAATCTGAAATTCTATAGTAATCTCATCAATCAACTTCTTAACAAAATGCATACCTTGATCACTTAGAAGAATTTTAGGGCAACCAAATATTATCACCACTTTTTCAATTAGAAACTTTTCCACATTCGCAGCAGTAAAATATTTAACAGGTGCTGCTTCAGCCCATCTGGTTAAGTAATCCGTCATTGTGATAATATAGCACGCGCCAATCCTTTTTTCGGGTGGATCGATAGGACCAACAAAATAAATGACCCATTTATCAAATGCTTGTAGCGTTATCTACGATGCTAACGGCATGTCGACGGTTTTCCTATTCTCTAGAAAACATCACAGCTTCGACAAAAGTTCTTAGTATCCATATGTATGGTTGGCCACCATAATCCGACTTGCAATATCTTGCGCATTGTTTCCTTTCTAGCGTAGTGTCCTCCTGCAACACCGGCGTGTTCTTCACTCATTATCCAAGGTCATTCGTGTTCTAAAACATAGCGACGCAATATTTCATCAGGGCCCATCTTGTATAGTTGTCCAGCGATCAACGTAAAATTAGTGGTTTTGATGACCAAATGTTTCTTCTGCGCAATGGTGAACCCTTTAGGTGCATAACCTGTACTCAAGAGGTGGATGATAGCCTGATACTGGTTATCATACATGGTGATGGAAAATAGTTGCGTATCAGGAAAATTATCCTCCAATCTGTTTCATTCTTCACCACTTTCAATCCTTCACAAGTTATCATTCCCCACATTCAGTCGACCAGGTTTAAAAATGACTTCAAAATCAAATTCTTTAAATAGGAGGAGCCATCAACAGATCTTCCCCCCCAACACTGGCTTGTTGACTGGGTATTTTAATGCCGAATGATCAGTGTACATTTTAAAATGTGCACCCAACATAGTGTCTGAATTTTTGTAGCGCATATACCATGGCGAGTTCTTCTCTTTCTATCATAGTGTAATTTTTCTTTGCTGTTGAAAGTTTTCTGTTGGAAAAAGAAACAGGGTGATCAATCGCACCCTCATTTGGTTGTGTTAGAACTATGACAAGCACGACAGACGATGTGTCGACATGAACATGGAAATGCTTCTTCTAGTCTAGAAATACCAATATTGGTGCAGTTTCCATCTTGCCCTTTAACTTGTCTAAAATTTCTCGACTAATTTCTGTCCATTAGAACTTTTCATCTTTTTTCAAAATTTTCTCCATTGGAGCAGTTATCTCTGCATATCCTTTGATAAATTTTCTATAATATCCCGTGTGTCCAAGTGTTGATCTGAGTTGCGTGACTGATGTAGGTGGTGGTAGGTCAAGAATAATCACAACTTTTGTTGGGTCGACCAAAATTCCATTGTGACAAACTACATGTTCTAACAATACACCAAATGGTGTGCAAAAAATACATTTCTTCGAATTTAAGCAATTTGATACTGGCGACAACGCTCCATCATCATGCACAGACTTTCAATATGGTTTCTTACTAGACCGAACACAGTCCAATCATCAAAGTAGACTTCAAGAAATTTATATATAAAATATTTAAAAGCAGAAACTACTATTCCAGAAAAAATAATAGGAGCATTCTTGAGTCCAAAGGGCATTACCGTATACTGATAGCAGCCCCATTCTGTTATGAATTTTGTTTTTTGTCGATCCTCCTTTGCTATTATGACTCGGTGTTATCCAGAAAATTTGTCAGTAAATGAATAGATTTCTTGTCCTCCGACGCTTTCAAGTACTTCATCCATGAATGGTGTTGGGAATGGATTGTGCAAGCATGCATCATTCAATTTTCTCAGGTCGACACAGATTCTGACTTCACCTGTTGTCTTCTTATCCTAAATTACTATAGGACTGATCCATTCCGATTCTTCAACTAGTTCAATGATTCCTGTGTCTAACATTCGGTCTAACTCAACTTTCACCTTTTCTTCATAACTCGTATTCAAACTATATGGTCGTTGTTTAACTGGTTTTTCATCTAGTTTCAGTGGTATTTTCATCTCCCCCAGATATCCTACTATTCCCTTCATCTTTGAGAAGTTGGTAGGGAACATATCCTAGAATTCATGCAATAAATTCATGATTTTTGCTACTGTTTCCTCATCCCAATAATCTCCTATATTGGATAACTTTGGGTTTTCTGGTGAACCAATGTTGACTTTCTTAATTTTGAGCAGCTTGAGGAGCTGTTCACTATAAATACCACTTCCTTTCACCTCGTGCATACCCTCCGACTCTTGTATGTTAAGGTTGGTTGGATCATCATCTGGTTCTCCGTACAAATTGTAACAAGCCATCCAGTGTTGGATTGCCGCAATGGAATAGTGGTAATTCACCACTTCATCAGGGTTTTCAACAAATATTTTATCTTTTATTGTTTGAAGTGCCGCATCAATTGTAGGAATCTCATCAACAAATTCAAATGTGTGTGTGAATTGTTTAGATACCTCCTCCCAATCCCGAGTTCCTTGTCGTAACTCCATGGATGTGTACCAGCTCCGAGGTGTCATTTCCAATGTGTGTATAAAGTGATGGACCCACTCTTATCACAGGTATTCTGTAAATGTCATGCGACACTGATTCAGGTGTTCAACAGGGTTCAATAAACCTGTGTACTTCTGAGCCAAAACTGTGATTTCCTCACTGAATCTAGCTTCCAACAATCTTCTGCATTGTGGCCATTCAGATATAGAGTGGTTATGCATACCACACCATCTAGCGGGCATAGCTTTCAACACAAATTCTAATGCGGACAAGTGTTTTTGTTATGTTACCATTCCTTCAAACTCACTTAGAAAATTCACAAGATTAGCTAAGCCCTCATATTTTGGTAACTCCCTTGACTGAGTCTACGCCAGTCGCACGGACCTAGTAATCTTGGTGCATCTCCTCATAGATACTTCATGCAGTATGTTTTTCCAATTCTCCAATGCTTGTCCTGAATCTAATGTGCATGAGCTAGTACTCCTCCATCTGAGGTTCCCATTCGCTGTAGGATTTATGTAATCATCTTTTAAGGAAGTGATATTATAAATATCGTCTAGATAATCACCTTGTCCTTCACTATAAACTGGTTCAACATATATTTTTCCCTCCAGTGGGTCATTGGGAGAAACTACCCTCATTTCCTCATCTTCGAATGAGAGGATTCTTTTCTTAAATTTTATGATTGTTTGATTGTCTATTGCGTAATATATCCCTAGAAGCACGGGATATGGGTTTGTGTCATCGACAATATCAATAAATTCAAAATCTACAAATGTTCGTATCCCATCAACATCGATAAGAACTTGACTCAACCCACCAACAGGTAGGACCTTCGTCTAATTCACAAGCCTCAACTGGACAGGGGACCAGTCTAATCCCAAATTACCCATGCATTCCCAAGTTTGTTGCATCAAGATATTGACGTCCGACCCCAGATCTAGGATAATATAATCCATGTCATAATCTCATATATGCACAGTCATTCTTAACTCGCAGCCAGTTTTGAATTTCTTTCTAACATGGTTAACTCTTCTTTCAAGTTGCCACTCTAATGGGGTTTCTTCTATAAGCTCTTGTAATTTTGCAACAACATCTTTATCTTGGATTAGAACTAAGCAACTTGAAAGAAATGAATTGAGCTTACTAACCTTGTTTGTAGCTTGCTTCTGGAATATATGTTGAAATCGTTCAGGAATATCCTTAACTTCACATGAGGTCGAAGGTTGTTGTATATCCACAAACTTGGTTGCACGTCCAAAAATGCTTGCTTCTATTTTTTAACATCAAACAATACTTTATTTTGCGCCATGGGTCACACCTGCGGTTTTCCATGTTGTATAATCTGATCCGCTCCAATCGCAACACCTCCTCGTGCTACGAAAGCAACACTTGGTCTCTTGGCTCAACAACAATCATTTTAACATTAAGGTTATGATTCAGGTTGGGATTCTGTGTAGAGTTAGGACCTCCCACTGTCCAAGCTTTCCAATTTGCAATCAAATGGGGGCATTGTTCCACATTATGATCCTGTGCTTTGTAATATGAACATGTCTTTGAAGGATCAGGGAAATATCTAGCATAATGGACCTGCTGCCCATAGTTATAGAATACGACTTGACCTCTTCCTCTGCCAAATCCTCCTGAGTTCTATCCTCTACCTCTGAAATTTTCACCCCCCTAAGCTAAGGGTGTTGTTACTGTGGTGGATACTGATTCGGTGGGTATTTAGGCTGATATTGTGGGTAATGCGCATGATGGTAGTGTGCTTGTTCCTGTTCAGCCTTAATCTTCTCATCATTCTTCATTAGGTATGTGTCTACCGTCTTCTCCTTCAATAACCGATACGCTCTGCAATCTTTCTCATCATGTCCTACTGACTTAAAAAATTTACAATAAATGACGGTTGGGGTACTTACAATATTTTGTAGGTATAGCCACTCTTCAACGCGATGTCCTCTAGTCTGGAATACTCTACACCAGGGTAGTCCTTGGGTATTCAATGGATTAGGTGCACCTGACGAGACATAGTTCATGTATGTCGAACAATTATCCTTGTGGTGTCCATTTGTCCTACATCTTATACACCATAAATCCTCCTGGATTTATTTTCCTTTCTTGATTTCCTAAAGCTGTACCGTCAGATTAGCCAACTGCGACTGGATCTGCATCATCCCTGCACCACCATCTTTGAACGATGAGGCTTCCAACTGCATAGCCATTTCCAGTGCTTTCGTCTACGACACAATCTTCTAATGCATCAAAGGGCCTCAAATGTGTGGTAATAGTGCAACAATAAACCACTCTTTGTGCTGTACATCCAAAATTTGAAAACTTACTTTGGCCATCAGAGTTTTAAACTGCTGGTCAAAATATCATATCGACTCCGTCGATGATTGTTTTATCTCCTTGATTTCAGTGATACACTGTGACTTAGATTTAGGTTTTCTAAACTCATAAATCATTGCGAGTCAGATCTCATCAAGAGTATTTTGTGGGTCTCCTACTGGCACTATGCAAAACTTCATAAACCAGTCCAATGCACGACCCCGTAGACTCGTAATCATCTGTGCTTTTCTTATGTCCTCATTTGAATTTGGTGAACCGTCCAGACAGCTTCACAAATGAACCAATGTTGCTTTGAATCTTCTACTCCATTTCCATTGAATGTAGGTAACCCAATATATGTCCCATCCATTGAGTCAACATCAAGATTTAACAAAGGCAGACTTCCTTGTGCACTAGTCACATCACTAGCACTACCAGTATTCACAGTTCTTTCAGGAGATAAGGCTCTAAACCTTACCTTTGGCGATCCTCCTAGAGTGGTGTAGTTACATTCTAATTTTGGTGGCTCTGTAGCTTCTTCTGATTCTTCTGCTCCATCAGAAATTGGATGATATTCTTCCTCTTCATTGTAGGACCCTTCATCTAGAAACGACTCAAACTTGTACTCACTTTCTTTGAACAGGCTAGGATTTCGTCTTCCTCCTATTGTCTTTCTTATCTTCCTCGACCAAAATCTTCTTCCACTGCTTAAAAATCTAGATTCTAGTTCAGCTTCTATACTTCCTAGGAACATCTTAGCTCACTATTCTCCATTTTCTTTACAGGTCATCTACGACATATTCTCTCTTCTAGATATTGTGACTCAAATGCTCAGTTGTAAAATTCCCTTCTCATAGACGAGCATCTTTATCCACGTATTTATAGATAACAAGTACCTCCCGTGGGGTCCTTGGAAAAAAATTCTTCCAGCCTCACTATATGAGGTTATCGTCTCAACTGCAAACTCAGTAGTATATCCTTGCAAAATACCGTCGACCCAAAAATCAATAGCTCTAGAGATGGGGTTACTTACACTTGCTAACTCATGGATCACCTGAGCACTCCACTCAACTGCTTTCCTTCTCTTAAAGTTTGCCTGTCGAGTTGCAAATATTGACAGCCACTCATGCAACACAATAGGAAACTCTGCAAAGAATATTTTGTGAGTATCTGTGTACATGTATCAGTCCAACCAGTCTTCTGGGATCAACCATGACCTTCTGCTCTCCCTTTTCCCAAAGTCTAATGTCTTAGACTCCAACCAATCCTCTATTTCCTTTTTTGTCGGATGCCACAACATTTCCCTCAACTCAAATGATTACGATCCCAAAAACGGAACCATTTGTTGGATACTTTTCCTAACAGTCATGACCCAGGCTCAACAATCCACAAAACACCAACAAAACACCCAAAGATATCGGCTCGACAGAGAAATCTCAGTCGGCAACACCTGCAATGCAGGAGCAGTCTCACCTGAGATATCTTTCCTCAATGGGAAACTACCATAACCATGTTTCCATAGTTAGGCAAGGGATTACACTCCCTTGGCACACTACCAAGGTAATTGACAGAGTCAGATAGTTGGAGTCTTTTTACTAACTCGACAGTGGCGCAACAGTACGACACAACCAACAACTTAACAATAAATGAACTTGAAATAACATAAGATGCTTCAATGGTACTAGTCATTCATTCATTCATTCCTTTCACTGATAGTGTGACATTAACTTAAGCAATAAATGTAAATAATGCAAGATAACCAAAAAACATTCAACATTCACATTCAAAAGGCACAATATGTAACGTGGAAACCCAACTAGGAAAAACCACAAAGGTGCTCTTCATTTGGCATGAGAAATATATGCACCTTTCAGTCTGTGACTTGACTGTAGACTGTTTGAGATATGTATTTTTGGCTCATAGACTCTTTTTCACTCTCATGCTCTCTGAATTTATTATGATTTTCTTCTAACTACTCCTAGCGATCCGCACACAGCCTAGATTGACCCTTCTAACTACTATCCGTGCACTTAGTTGCAGAATGAATCCTTACAAAACTACTACTCGACAACCATTCTACCAAATGGGTTCCGCAACTCAACAAGTGTCTACAACCCTACTATCTAACTTCTTCTGATTCCTTTAACTTTTTCCAACCCTTATACAAAATGGGTTCCTCTTATTTATAGCTTCTACAAGACCACGCAGGGTCGACTACATACAGTTTGTTTGTTACAAGTCACAATCAGCCATAAAAAATGGTTACAAGATGTCATAGGCATGATTTACACAAGGCGCTATCAACTTGACTTACATATATTCATTCATACGTGCAAATTACATAAGCTTATAGCGACTTTAGAAGCCACTATATTCCTGACTCGTCGCTTTCTAGCCGTTACCCTTTTGCACACCCGCGGATTTACTTTTCCTCCATCGCACTACTGGTTGTTGCAGTCTATCTCCTTCCTTTGCATCGTGCACTTTCTTTTCCTTCCAGCGCCTGAGGTTCACTTTCCTCTTGCTCTTTCCTGGCCCAACAACATGATTTACATATCAAGAACAAACAATTTCAGCAAGGAGACTTGGTGTTGTTGTATGACAGCAAGTTCATGAAGCATCGAGGTAAGTTACAGATGCATTGGCTAGGTCCATATCTCATTAATTCCATTACTTCAGGAGGTGAAGTACAACTACAACAGTTAGATGGTGTGATGCTTCCAAAGCTAGTGAATGGTAGTAGGATGAATCCCTATAGGACGGGCCCAGAGCCACACAATGCTTAAGGCACTGCGCAATAAAGAAAAAAAAATCTTTGTTTTTGCATGCTAGGTTGGAGGATGATGCAACAGGAGGAAGCATATGCACAAGTAGGAGAGTTAGTATCACAGCTAGAAAGCCATGCCACGACAGGTGTAGGGCCATGACATAGTCAAATAAATAATAAATAAAGACAGTTAAAGCAATTAACCGATGATGCTTGTGGACACGACACATATTTATGGCCGATTCGACCATTGGATTGACAGGATCACCGACGGATTTGGGTAGTTAATGCATGATTTGGTCGAAATGATTAAAGATGATTTGGTCATGATGGAGATGCAATTTTCTCGGTGCTATAAGAAGGGGTCGAATGTGGTCGACAGTCACCATTGTGAAAATATTAAGTTGCGGAGTTATCGTAGAAGAATTGTGTTATGTTGCATTGAGTCGAGTTGTGTACATTGAGTGAGTTACAGAGGGAAGTTAGGTTGAGTTCCCATTGAGCATTGGGGGACACTGGTGCGACATGTAGAGTGAGTCAGTCATGGTCAAGATTTCAAGCGAAAGGGATTCACCAGTCATTCCAGTAACTATTGAGGAGGAAGTTGCAAGTATGTTGGCCAGATCGTTGTCAGTACCGAAGAAGAATAGGGTGGGGGGGCAACGGCCTAGCTCCCCGATGCCTAATAAGCAATAGACTAGGTCATCTACACGAACACAGGAGGAGGTACCTGTGTAAATGGGTCCATTGAGCTTAGGAGTTGTGGAATCAGCGGCTCATGTAAGGGTGTCCGCTGAGGATATCCCTGGGTTTATACCTCCCTATCGGTCCGGTGCGTAGCCTAGGAAGCCCACCAAGAATAAGAGATACCAGGTGAATATGTTGACAATACCACAGGTCATGGTATGCAACACAGACATTGTTCCTGCACTGATGCGTATGAATTATGATGACCATGATTTGATTGCATTTAGGGACGTTATGACGAATCCATATCTGTCGATGGTAGTAGTAGGAGGTGGCCCAATAGTACACATTCCACAAGACTAGGCACGTAGGTTAGATAGATCAAGAATATTGGGTTTGATCAACATGCCACATTTCGGGTGGTTGACAAAGGAAAATGCATGTGTAAAGTAGCTCTTGGCGTGATTCCATGGAGGGATTTTATGGCTGGACCGACTGATCCCAGTCACCATGGTGCACATAGACATTGGTGCATATGCAGAGGGTCACCAATCAGGAGTTGGTAGACATGGAACAAAGTACAGTGGCCAGTTCTTTTCATCGCAGGAGAAAGAGGCAGAAGCACAAAGAGAGGTTGACAAAATGAAGAAGGAACAAGAACGACTGATTGTGGAGAATTCCAAGGAAATTAAAGAGTTGAAGAAGGATCAGGACTGACTGGTGGTTGAGAAAGCACATCTCTGGGATAGCAGAGTGCGGTTGGAAGAGGAAATTTTTGATGCCTGTCAGTATGTATATGAGAGCACGGTGGAGTTGGATGCAGTGGAACAAGAAAAGCGACTTGGAGCTGTCATTTCATAGTTGCAGAGTGATAATGTGAATTTACAAACACTAGTACATTCGAACACACCGCCTGAACAATTAACAAAGAGGAAAAATTCCATAGAGGATTTGGTGACACAGCTGGAAGATATGTAGCAAGAAGCGAAGAAGGTAATTTAGGTGACTACACAATTTTGGGGCAGCGTAGTCCAGGATGAGCAATTAGAGCAACTGGCCAAGTAGTTGCTGGAGGCAGAGGGGCAACTGACAACACTGAAGACATCATTGAGAGTGCTTCCACCAGTCATTCATATCATCAAGTCTATGGAGCTAAAGGAGTCACAACATCATGTTGCAAAGGCATAGGAGCATCAGCGGAAGCGCAATATGTAGTTAGATGAGTTCCAAGATCTTGGCACGTGAATTTTTGTTAAGGCAGTTTCTACACTGCAGGAAGTTTAGGAAGGAAAAAAGGAGGTTGTTGACAATATGGTTGAGCATCCATTAGCACATGATTTAACAGGAAGCCAGGAGATTGCTGACAAGTTCAAACAATAGGTCAAGGAGATCACCCAACAGTACGAATACTTTAAGTTGAAGATCAATGAATACACCATGTCCAACTAACGTGGCTCGAGGGTGAGCCACAAGATTGTGTTAAGGGCCAGTTGGTATGTTGTTTTGGGATAAGTCAGTTGTGTAACATCGTGGATGCTGCGCAAGGTGGAAAACAACGCGTAAGTAGGAGTTAGAATATTTTTTTATCTTTGGTTATTTTGGACCTCATTTTGTGGATTGTGGTCATTCTTTTGTAGATTTTGTTAAGAAGTAGTTAAGCAGTTAGTTAAGTGGACCATGAATGTAAAGGTGCAATCCAAATATGAATGTAATGTGTATCTATGACATGAATGATGTGATGTTTATCTACTTTAAATGATGAGATACTATTAGATCTGGTGGCGCATCAATGTTTTGATGTGATTCAGTTATGATAATGTGATCTGTTAAATGTTGATATACTTCAGTTAATACATAAGTTGAATAATTAGATTTGTGGAATAAATGTTGCGATACGTGAATAAGTAGATGCACATGGTCCTCCTTCATTCTACAGAAACTTGATTTCATTAGTTGTCCCTTGAACATCTCGGTTGAGACTTCATCTACTCTGCAGGTGTTGTCAGATGGGGTAAAACCTGTTTGGGCTGGTGATCAGGGAGACAGCAGTGGTTTGGATGTCGACATAGAGGTGAACCCCTGTCAACTAGTTTTATGTCAACAGAGAGGAGCAATCCAATAATTACTTATACAATCTTTGAACCAACAAATGAATCTTGGTTCAAACCCAAACCTTAGCATTACCTGACAAAGAAAAGAGTGACAAACTCTATCAAACGCATTAGCTAAGTCTATTTTCATCACCATACCTTTTTCACGATTCTTTAGACTGAATTGGATTGCCTCTTGACCTGTATGATATTATCCCAGATTCTCCTGCCTTTAATGAATCCTACTTGATTCTCTGGGATGATACTATTGATACATCATTAAACCCACTCATAACTTAGGAAAAAATATTTAATCATTATTTGATTAAATTCCTACCCACTAGCTAATTAGTTGGCATCCACTTGCACCTTAAAGTCAACACATGCAATCTATACCCCAGGAATGCTTTAATTCTAATTTTGGGTTGATCTTGACCACTTTATTGACTCTTAGAATTAGTAACTACACTTTCCTGCAGATTCTTCCTTATTATGCTTTTATCCAGCTTTTATGTGGATAAGGTAAAGCTAGTTAACTAGGAAACTTGTATCTTTTGTTTCCAACCCATCCTCCATGAATTTCTCTCCATATTCTAGGATTATGATGTTTTTCCATCACTCTTGACAACTCACTCATTCTTTTGCTAATTCATGAGGTCTTTCACTGATTTGGGAAGTGATTTAGCCACCTATGGGGGTTTATCATATTTGGTAAGTCTGATTTATGAGCTAGCAATGAGTTGTCTTCCATCAACTCAAATTTCCTTTATAAGTATGTATTACCATTGTAATAATATAAATTATCATTTATTGATCATTCATTAATTCCTCTTCTTCTCTCCTTATGTTAATTCTCTACAATCCTAGTGAGATTAATTGTGTGCTTAGATTCTTAGCTTGTTTATGGAATTCATGTTTCGATCAAGGATTTATAATTATGACATGGTATCAGAGTGCAAGGTTTCCCAATCCATGGCTCGACATGGTATCATAGCCTAAGATATCAAAGTTCTGACATGGTATCCAAGCTTTGGGAGCTCATCAATTAATTCTCCTTTTTTCAGATTTGCAGGTTTATTTGTAGGTGCAACAAATTCTATATGGATTTGAAAGTTCCTCTATTATCTCCTTCCAACTATGCTGATTGGAAGCCAAAGATGATCACATACTTGAAGAGGCAATGTCTCTTTGATGTCTCCATTAATGCATTGAGAGAACCTGAGTCTTATGAAGAGAATATTGAATGGATGAATAATTGTGATAGAGATTTTGGAATCATGTGCTTGGCAATGTCTCCAAATATACATAATCTCATATATTCTGCTGAATATCCATTTGAGATTTGGAAAAAATTGGAAAAAGCTTTTGGTATGCAGGAAGTAGAAGATGAAACATGGAGCGAACCCATCATCTCCTCATGTTCTCTCTCTCAAGATGTGTTAGCCTCTACATTCTCTGATGAAGTTATTTATGATGAAGAAGTTTCTCATACAGTTCATGTTTCTGCGACCCTCTTTGATTCGAATGCTTCCTCCTTCAATGAAGAAGCAAATATTGAAGAGCAATCTTTTTCTGTGTCTCTTGAAGATACTGATGATGAAAAAGAAGTGACAAATGGATCTGTTATTGTTATTAATGACGATTCACTCACACATTCATTTTTATCTGTCTTCTATCTTAGATTTTGAGATCTATGTGTGATATCCTTCACACTTTGTGCATACCTCTCTCATTGATGGTGCATAACCCAATGACTTCCAGGATGTTTGCTTAGCCATATCAAGTCCTATTAGTGTATTTCCACTTACCATACTAAATCTCATGTGCTTTTGCATCTCCTCCTTTTTTCTTGGAATCAATACTTAGAGCCTCTTTGAATATTTTTAACATATCCTTCCTTCCTCCTTTCATACTTCTACTACAGAGGATTCATTATCAGTGTATTCCCATGAGTCTACTGATATGCTTATATGTGATCTTTTGGATTATTTGGAAGCTAAATAAACCCATGGAGCCCATGCATTCACACTCTTTAATCATATTCCTTCTCTCTATTCCTACATGATCACTTACACACATCCTCTCTTTGTAAATAAAGTTGGATATCTCATACATTCGCTTGGACTCTTATTTCACCTATCTGGAGATGATTTCATCTCTATTGGTTTGAATTTCAAGTCATTACATCATATTGGAGCTGATTACAACTCTCAATAGATTTCACATCATTGGATCTCAGTTGTTATACATGGTCCTAGTTTCCATCCTGCAGTTGTCCTTGATCTAGGTGAGCAGATTTCTCTTCTTCCAAAGAAGAAGATTCCTCCAGACACTAGCATTTGGTTTGGAGCAGCATCATCAATTTTTTTTTTGGTTTTCCTCTCATGTACTATCTTGAGGGAGGATTTTCCCCATGTGGTTTTTCCTCTTTCCTCAGCTTTGTGGACATAGTAATTGTTAAAGGGTGACCATAGCCTTGTTGTTGGGCCCTATATACACCTATTTTTTTTTGACATACCATCATAAAGTCAGACTTAAAGGGGGGTGTTGGGATATCATTAAACCCACTCATAACTTAGGATAAAATATTTAATCATTATTTGATTAAATTCCTACCCACTAGCTAATTAGTTGGCATCCACTTGCACCTTAAAGTTAACACATGCAATCTATACCCCAGGAATGCTTTAATTCTGATTCTAGGTTGATCTTGACCACTTTATTGACTTCCAGAATTAGTAACTACGCTTTCCTACAGACTCTTCCTTATTTAGCTTTTATCCAACTTTTCTGTGGATAAGGTAAAGTTAGTTAACTAGGAAACCGGTATCTTTTGTTGCCAACCCATCCTCCATGAATTTCTCTCCATATTCCAGGATTAATATGTTTTTCCATCATTGTTGACACATCACTCATGCTTTTGCTAATTCATGAGGTCTTTGACTGATTTGGGAAGTGCTTTAGCCAACTATGGGGGTTTATCATATTTGGTAATTTTGATTTATGAGATAGAAATGGGTTGTCTTCCATCAACTCAAATATCCTTTATAAGGATGTACTACCATTATAATAATATTAATTATCATTTATTGATCATTCATTAATGTGTGTTCATTAATTCCTCTTCTTCTCTCCTTATGCTAATTCTCTGCAATTCCTAGTGAGGTTAATTGTGTGCTTAGATTCTTAGCTTGTGTATGGAATTCATGTTGCCATCAAGGCCTTAGAATTCTGAAAGATATGTGGCAGGATGCTTTTTAGTCTCTTAGCCATAATTTTGGTGAATATCTTATAGCCAATATTACACAATGAGATGGGCAAAATCTATCAAAAGAGATAGCATCTTTTTCTTTGGGGACAAGTACTAGAAACGATGAGTTTGTGCTTCCATCGATTTTTTCACAATGTTGATATTTTAACACCATTTTAAATAAATCCTTCTGCACAATTTCCTAGCACACCTTAATAAACCGTGCATTGAATCCATCCGAGCCTGGTGCCTTATCTTCTTCCATATCTTACACAACAAAGTTTAGTTCTTCAATCGTGATCCTTTGCATTAGAGTATTATTATCCTTTCTTTTTACCAACCTAGGGACTAGATCCATAAGCGTAGGATTTGATGGATTGGATCTGCAGAGTAGATGGCGTTACAATGTCGAGAAGATTCCATTTTTATTTTATCAAAGTCTTTGATAAATTGATTATGAGAGTGGATCTCTTGTACAGTTTTGTAATTCTTCCTCGCCTTTGCCTGTTTATGGAAAAAGGCAGTATTTCGGTCCCTAGATTTAAACCAGATACATCTTGATTTTTTGTCTCCAAAATTCTTCCTCCTACCTACAAGAGGCATTTAACTATTGATGGAGAGTTACTTCCTTTTCTAAACCTTCCTTTGAAATCTAGGATGCCTCCATGGAAAACTGACGGGCCTCTAACGATAGCATGGATTTGGTTCTTCTTTGATCTGAGGATGCTATATATTTGGCCCACAACTTGAGTGCCCTCTTAACTCTTCTCAATTTTCTTCCCAGATGTAAAAGGGGGATCCCGAGATCGGAGCTAACAAAGTTTCAGAGACAATCCCCAAGAAATATTTATGAGAGGTCCATAGAGGGATAAATCGAAAGGGAATAGGGCCGAGATTCTGTTATTTTCTCACCTCTAGTAGGATAAGCTTATGATCTGAACCCCCAAACGACAGGATTTTGGAGGAAGAATTTAGTCCCAGAAGAAGAAAGGAATCTTGTGTAAAAAAACTATTAAGCCGGGAAGCTATGTGCCCTGGGCCTAGCCTCCTGTTAGTCCAGGTGAAATTCCCTTTAAATAGGATGGCCATATAGGTCCTAGTCTAAGATAAGCTCGTCAAATTGCTCCCTTATAGGATCTTTGACCATTGACCCTCCTCTTTTTTCAGATTGATTGAAAATGACATTTAGAACACCGACTAGAATGATATTGTCCAAGGAATTGCTCCTTTCATCCCTTAGGAGACTCTGATAATATTTTTTTTCAACATATAGGGCAGGGACATAAATATTAAAAACACTTACTTGGGTATTTGAGTCTTTATGCAACAACTTAGTGAGAATCCAATGGGTACAGTGATTGGATTCAATTAATTCAACTTATGAACATCCCATAACATTCCAATTCCTCCGGAGGCTCCCCTGGAGTTGTCTGCAACTCCTCCTCCTTTCTTCCAAAAGTTTGAACTTACATGGAGAAATGCTTCTTTCTCCATCTTAGTCTCCTGGATCAATAAAATGTCTGGTTAGGATAATATGATCAAGTCTTTCATAGCTTGTTCCTTAACTTTACTACCCATACTTCTACAATTTCAGGAGATAACCTTCATTACTTACTCTTGGTAAATGAGGGAATCCATTTCTGGAATTTCCCATGTTGACAAGTATTTATGGAGCCTCGAAGATGTTTTTCCAAGGTTAACTGAGAACCTTGAAGTTTGTCCTTGTACGTGGCTTGTTCCCTAACTTATTTAGTCGATTTCCTTCCTCTTTCTTTTTTCTTACCAGGTGTAATCATTTCGATTTTCCCTTCCTCTTCTTCCTCTTCATCCGTATCGGATTCCTCCTCTGATTTTTCCTGATTTCCTCCTTTCTTTACCACCTATGCTCCTGAATCTGAATGAGTTGATCCGGGCATTGTATTTCTTGTATTGGTAAGATAGGGTAACTTCTTTATCTAGTTCTTTGTTCTCATCGGTGTTAGAGTCCTCTACATTAACCAGATATCCACACCTAGTCTCCCTAGCCTTCTAAAGTTTTGGATCTACCTCCGGAGGGGTTTTCCCCGACACATTCTTTTTCACCTCTTTCCTTTGCACTTCCCCATTTTTTAGATTTGAATTGATTTTCTTTACTGCTTTCCACCCTTCCTACTTTTCTTATTGGGCCTCCTGCTTTTGAGGGAATTTATGAAGAAAATACCTGTATTCATGGCAACTTATGCACTTGAATGATAGTTTTTCATAATCCAGCTTTTGATAGTGATACCAGGTTCCCACTGTGAGCTTGATTACCTTTGGTAATCCAGCTTCTCGATCCACCTCCACATAGACTCGGGCACGTGTATATTGGTATTTGGGACTTTCCATGTCAATAAATCTTCCGAGAAAGTTTCCAATTGCTTTAAGTGATTTTGGATTCCAATAGTGCATTGGAAGGTTTGGTAGACTAACCCAAACTGGGATGACTTTGGGAATATCTTCCTTGGGGTCGAAATATGACATCCATCTTTTCAGGTAGAGACCTTGTAGCCCCATGAACTAGGGACCATTTCAAAATATTAGATACCTAACTTCCTTAGATTCAAAGTCGAACAAGAAATAGCCTCGACCAACTAAATAAGATGTTACGTTTTGAGTGATCAGAGGCCTCCAGTTCCTTTGAACCCATCCCTTGGTGGATTTTGGGGATGGCCATAGTCTGATGAACTGCCCCATCATAGCACGATCTACCAGTGAGAGAGAAACACAAATTATATCCTCCAGCGGCAGAGCAACAACAAGTACATCCTCAATCCACTTGACAAATTTCAGAGGGGATACATTGGAAACTTTCTTGCTTTGCGCTGAGACTAATTGTGAGAACACTTCTAAAATCAGTGCAGAGGGTGGCCCTAATCCACCCTCCTCATCCACCATTGGCCCTGCAAATCCTTCACTAAGGCCCCACTGGATCGTAGTCAACGAGAAAAGAACCTTGAATACAGCAATGACCGGCCGACGTTGCTGCCCAACGCAGGTGGTGCGTCACCTGTCTTAGAACCTCCGTTCCAGTCTCATGCTAGCAGGATTTGGTGTGTCTAATACTTTTTTAGACTAATGAGATTTTCATCACTTCATCAAGATTGCAGTTATTAATCTAACACACCTATTTTTTTATTGACAACATATTATTGTTTTGTGATTGTTCGAGACATGATGGTACAAAACTCAAATAATTGTTTGATCTTTATATTTTGGCAACATGGATGCTAGTGAATGAGAGGAAATATGTCATTTCTTATGTTGTGCTAGAGCAATAGGATGCAAGATTTATATATAAAATATCTCCTATTAATCAAGAATATATTCAACATGGCTTAAAGCGTTTAGGTTTTTTCATAAAGATCAATGATTATGGGAAAAAATGGGATTGTTGATGTTCTCCATGGTTCTAGCATGGGGAAAACATTTTGCAGATGTTGGTTATGATGGGTAGACCCGGGTTTACTATAATCAACCAACAACACCCCTAGCTCACTGGCCCTTTCGGCAACAGATCGCGAAGCGGCCTGAAGTCTCACCCGAAGTGATTCTAATGGGTTGGCTAAGGACTCAAGCATCTTGGACCAGGTTCTGTGGCGTCTTTTCTTATGGATCACAGCTCTTCTAGCTGCGAGGTCTCTTTATCTGTGCGTCGCACGACTCCTCTGCTCGCGTCGCGTGATCTCCTCGCCTCGCAGCTCTTCTAGCCGCGAGATATCCCTTTTACTGTCGTGCGGTCCCTTTCCACGTTGCGCACTTTCACGGACTCGCGATGACTCCAGCCTTATCGCATCACCGCTCACCAGGCGATACGTAACTTCCTCCCAACACTAATCCCTTAACCTACGGTATCGCGCATCGTAGCTCCTCTGCTGGTGTAGTATCACCTCCTTGCGATAACCTACTCCCGCGGCTCAGCGCACTTAGCGTTGTTCGTGTAGACTCACAAGGCTCAACATACCAGGCTGTTCAATACTGCGACTAGTGACTGTTTCACGCAAAGCATAAATGAACCCACATACAACATGCCAAAGACTTCAACTTATGTTTATCCTTCTATATTGCTGTAAACTGATTAACACATTCATTCATTAAACTGTAAACAGAGTCCATGAATTGACTGATAAATGCACAAGTAAACATAACACATAATCCAATCACATAACACTCGATTTTACCGTGGTTCACCTCCAGGATGGAAGTTACGTCCACAGAACTGTGTTTTATTATAGCTCAGGGGAAGGTAAAACACAATTCTGCTGCACCGCATATGCAGCTCAAGATCTTCTCTCTTAGATCTCTTTTCTTCTCTATATTGCACTCCTACAATATACTCTTCCCTCTCCGTTGATCCCTGCGGATCGTTACATGCATGCTTAATAAGCCAGCTACTGGTTACAGTAAGATTGCTACTGCTAATAACAGAACCAGAGCTTTGATTTTACAACAGTCTATGTTACTTCTATTATCTATATCACCCAACAATTGTCTAACTGTCTAACTGTCTAACCAACCAAACAACCAACCAAACAACCAACCCTTTTACAATACAAAATATATCCCTTTATAGGCAGCCTGAAGGTCTTGCCATTACAACACTATGGGCCTGTCCCAATAGTAACCCAAAACCCTAACTAGTGACAGTCAGCCATATCTGTACTTGAGGCAGCCGCTTTCCGTCACACCACAGGTCTCTGCAGTCTTCCATGCTTCCCGACGCTGATCATGGGTACTGTGCACCGCTTCGCTTTTCTGTCCTTCGTCTTCAATGCTTCAACCTCGTTGCTCCTTTTCCTTTATGAGGGTTGCTGGGCCCTCCTGTCTTCACCGCTGCCTTCAATGCAGTGGGTGAGATCTCTCTTCTCGGCCGCTCAGGTATAGTCGTCTTCCTTGACTTCTCCGTCTTCTTCGTCATGGTTTTCGGCTCTGCTCTGTAGCTGGAAATGTGCTACGACGTCGTAGCTCTATCTTATCTTCTCTCCACCAAAACTTATCTATCTGCTAAACTAGCAGCTTCTTCTGTAGCTGTAGGACCCTGATCCAACAATCCCTTAACACTTACTTGTGGCTCGCCCTCGAGCCACTACCAGCGGGCTTCTCCTGCTGTAGCTTTGCCTTGGCTTCCTGCGAAGCCTTATTAAACTTGTCTCGAAGTCCTGCAACTTCGTTCTGCATTGCTTCGACACGCTCCTGTGCCGAGTCAAGCATAGCTTGACTAATACTGGAGTCCTCTGCTGCATCAATTTCATTTCTGGTAGCCATGAACTCCGTAACTTTCTGTTCAACCGTACGGAACCATTTGTTGGTTATGATGGGCAGACCGTTTACTATAATCAACCAACAACACCCCTAGCTCACTGGCCCTTTCGGCAACAGACCGCGAAGTGGCCTAAAGTCTCACCCGAAGTGATTCTAATGGGTTGGCCAAGGACTCAAGCATCTTGGACTAGGTTCTGTGGTGTCTTTTCTTACGACTCGCAACTCTTCTAGCTGCGGGGTCTCTTTCTCTACGCGTCGTGTGACTCCTCTGCTCGCGTTGCGTGATCTCCTCGCCTCGCAGCTCTTCTAGCCGCGAGATATCCCTTTTACTGTCATGCGGTCCCTTTCCACGTCGCGCACTTTCACTGACTCACGATGACTCCAGCCTTATCGCATCACCGCTCACCAGGCGATACGTAACTTCCTCCAAACACTAAGCCCTTAACCTACGGTATCACGCATCGCAGCTCCTCTGCCGGTGTGGTATCGCCTCCTTGCGATAACCTACTCCCGCGGCTCAACGCACTTAGCGTTGTTTGTGTCGACTCGCAAGGCTCAACATACCAAGCTGTTCAATACTGCGACTAGTGACTATTTCACGCAAAGCATAAATGAACCCACATACAACATGCCAAAGACTTCAACTTATGTTTATCCTTCTATATTGTTGTAAACTGATTAACACATTCATTCATTAAACTGTAAACAGAGTCCATGAATTGAATGATAAATGCACAAGTAAACATAACACATAATCCAATCACATAACACTCAATTTTAACGTGGTTCAGCTCCAGGATGGAAGTTACGTCCACAGAACTGTGTTTTTTTGTAGCTCAGGGGAAGGTAAAACACAGTTCTACTGCACCGCATATGCAGCTCAAGATCTTCTCTCTTAGATCTCTTTTCTTCTCTATATTGCACTCCTACAATATACTCTTCCCTCTCTGTTGATCCCTGCGGATCGTTACATGCATGCTTAATAAGCCAGCTACTGGTTACAGTAAGATTGCTACCGCTAATAACAGAACCAGAGCTTGGATTTTACAACAGTCTATGTTACTTCTATTATCTATATCACCCAACAATTTTCTAACTGTCTAACTGTCTAACCAACCAAACAACCAACCAAACAACCAACCCTTTTACAATACAAAATATATCCCTTTATAGGCAGCCCGAAGGTCTTGCCATTACAACACTGTGGGCCTGTCCCAACAGTAACCCAAAACCCTAACTAGTGACAGTCGGCCATATCTGTACTTGAGGCAGCCACTTTCCGTCACACCACAGCTCTCTGCAGTCTTCCATGCTTCCCAGCGCTGATCATGGGTACTGTGCACCACTTCACTTTTCTGTCCTTGTCTTCAATGCTTCAGCCTCATTGCTCCTTTTCCTTTATGAGGGTTGTTGAGCCCTCCTGTCTTCGCCGCTGCCTTCAATGCAGTGGGTGAGCTCTCTCTTCTCGGCCGCTCAGGTACAGTCGTCTTCCTTGACTTCTCTCTCTTCTTCGTCATGGTTTCCGGCTCTGCTCTGTAGCTGGAAATGTGCTACGGCATCGTAGCTCTATCTTATCTTCTCTCCGCCAAAACGTATCTTTCCGCTAAACTAGCAGCTTCTTCTGTAGCTGCGGGACCCTGCTCCAACAACAGATCATTCTCCCAGACTGGCTATGTGTATATTGACCAAAATTTGGTAGAGGATGGCCCCATAGTATCCCTAATTAGTCATGTGAATTGACTATATGTATCGATGCTTTGCCTTTATCTAGTCATGTGGATTGGCTATGATTGTCTGAAGGATATAGGTCACATTGTATACTCTATGTGGGAGTGCTTTGTAACGAGGGTGATCCATTCTTAGTAGAGTGATTTGACTTGCCTATATGATAAGGGATTTCATCCCTTGTGGTATAAACAAAGTCTTATCTAATTTTGTATTTGACATTGGCTCTAATAAGTGTTTGGGACTTCTTAGAGTAAGGTCAAATCAATATTAGGGCTCTATGGAAGAAGGTGATATGCATGTGAGGAATTAGACATCAACAAAAAGGATTTTTCTATGATGAATAGATAACTAAGAAGTCAAGATAATACATTTAAGAATTCCCAAATAACATTGAATAAATCCCAGAGAAAGTTGAAGGAAAGGAAGGGAAAAATACCCCAATAAAATGGGGAACTTGACTCTATAAGACAAAAGTAAGTCGGCCTCAAGAGTGAAAATCAAGTCAGTTGATGAATATGAAAAGAAGTGTTCTTACACTTCATTTGCCACATTCACATCACACATATTATTCTCTCCACAAGCGCTCACCTCCAAAGAAGGCCTAGCAAAGGAAAGAAGCATAATTTTGGGGTTCTCTTATTCTCTTGTTTCTCTTGGAAGATTATCTACCCTTGTTAGGGTTTCTTGTGAAGGAAGGAGAACCTCATCTTGTGTTAGGGATCAACTTAATGTTTGGTATTTTACTTGAATTTGATTAATTTCTTATGAGTAAATTTTGTTGGGTTTTCTCCCGTTTGGGTTTCCTAGGGTAAAATCTTTGTGTCTCTTGTGCATGGTTATCTTTCACTGATCCTTGTTTTATTTTCTATTGCAAGTGAATATTGATTATGCAATAAAATTGTGGGATGAAAGAAATCTTTGAAGAATTATTATGAAATAATAATCAAGGATTGAAAATTAGTTTGACATTCAATAAGGACTAGCTCATTTCTAAAGTTGAGAAGAGGGTTTTGATATGGTGTTACATGTGGTTTTAATGAGGTGGTAGGTTAATATTGGTTAAATTTGTCATTGAATCCATTCATGTTTATAAGATGTCCCTTGCTTTTACCCTAAAATATATTATGGACAAATTGCGAAGAATGCATTTTTGGTTTTTATGGTCAAGCAGTTTGGATAAGAGAGGTATTCCTCTTGTTAAGTGGCAAATTTTCGCTAGCCTGAAGGAGTATGAAGGTTGGGAGCTAAAGAACATATTCCATTTTTTTATATCTCTCTTGACTAAAAATGTATGGAGGTTAATTTTGGAGAAGGGTTTTTGGTTCAAAGAGATTATTCAGAAGCATATTGCACATCTAATGGTATAAGAGTGGTTGAGATTCCTATAAAATCCTACCATAATGGTTCCATTATATGGAAGGTGATTGTAAATGCATTTCCCCTATTTGATGAATGGTTAGCATGGAAGGTTGGAAATGGTCAAAGAGTTATACTTTGTGAGGATCCCTAGGTTGGTTGGTTGTAGTGTATTCTACATATTGGTAGGCTTAGACATAGTGGTTCAAATTGCTAATATGGGTTCTTCCACTATCTAGAATTGGGAATGGAAAAGCGTCGATAATCTAGGTTTATTCAATAGGAAGGTTGTTCAATGGGGTGAATAGATAACTATGCTAAAATCCAGTCATGTTTGAACCATTGATGTAGAGGATGATTCATTGTGGAGAAATAATCCAAACAAATGTATTTATAGGCTAAAGGTGGCATATAAGACCCTCATTAGAGCTAATGCTAGAGAGGAGCCTTTTTGGTGGTGGAAAAAGATTTGGAAGTTTAAATGTCTTTTAAAGAATCACATTTTTATGTGGTTGTCCCTCAACAACAAGGTGCTCAAATGAGCTAATCTTCAAAAAAAAAACAAGCATGGGCTAGGTCGATGCTCCCTTTGTAAAGTTGAGGAAAATATTAACTACCTTCTCATCATGTGCCCATATACAAGATATGTCTGGAAGGAAATCAATTTTACGACCTGATTAGATAAATTATAGTCTAGGAATTATATTAATCAATGTCTTAAGTCTCGGGATGAGAACAATGTAGTAAAAATAATATGTGCTCTTCCTTGATATAAAACGGTCTTCAACACAAATTTCCTTGTCTATTGCAATTGCACTTGTGTGAAAAACGAATCAAGAAATCATAGTTTCTTGGAGGATAGAATGATCCTTCCCTTGTAATGTGCTCTACAATCTCTGAATATAATTAAGGGTTTTGAGAAAGTGTCTTCTATGAGGAAGCACATAATCCCTCTTGAAGAATTGATTGATAAGTTTGAGGGGTGTTTGTGTTTTGACATAGCTTCCCAAGGCTCCCCTTCTTTATGTGGGGTTGGAGGTTTTGTTCACCTTTCAAATGGACATTAGTTTAAATTTGAAGCCGGGGTTGGCTAAGGTCCAAATAACTATGTTGGATTGAATAAGTTAAAGTTTTCCCTTCATCTTGCTCAGAAGGTTCAAGTATTTGGCAATTCAAATGTAGTAATTAGTTGGATAACTGTTGAATATGCATGTGAAAGTATAACATTGCATTTGGTTTTTGAGAAAATTAAGGTACAATTTACTTTGTTCCATTCGATCTCTTTTCAACATATATATCAAGAAATAAGTTTGCAAGCATATGGGTTATCCAAGGAAGCGCTATGGTAAGTTTGGGAGAATTGTGAAGGTCCCATCACCGATTTCTCTCCTCATTTAGCTTTCTAGTATTTATGCTATGTGATTTTTCACAACACTATAGGTGTAGGTTGTAGTTATGTTTTGTTTTATTTTGTTCATTTTCATATATGGACTATAAGCCATCAAACCAACAGAACTTCGGGGGTTTCAAAATACTTTATGGTGAACAACATGATTAAGATGTCTATTTAGGAGAGAGAGACTATTTTGATTAAGATGTCTTGGTCTGATATATGCTAAAGGGATTTTAAGGTTACGAAAGCAAGAGTTGTATACTCTTCGCTGGTATTACTAGAATGCTTGCATAGCATATATTGAATATAACTTATTTATATAATAATAATAAATTTACAATTTTTTTCATATAAAAAAATTAAAAATAAAAATATTGCTGTATTATTTTTTTTCAACTTCATATATAATTATATAAATCACTTATGTAAATAAGTCACAATGTAATAGGTTATATATATAGTACTTTTAATTAAAAAAGAATGAAGAACATGGATATTTATTATTTGTATTCATTACATTATATAAAAAGACAATATGGTAGCAAATGTTTGCCGAAATAATTGTTAAAATGAAGGAGTTAAGCATGATATATTTGCTTTGTTAGGTACTTCTAATATCTGGGTAAAGTAATAGTAATAAGGGCATTTATATTCCATGACATTATACGATACCATGATTGGGTTACTAAACAAAGCAATTGCATTGTAAGAGAAGTTGTTGTGATTACAATAGCAAATGAAGAAATACACTTAAGAATTATTTCATTGTTGATTTCAAACACAATTGTACTAAGGATGTGTTGACGCCTAAATCTGGCTCAAGCATTAACGCAAGGAAAACGATCCGATATGAGAACTTTAGAAAATCCCCATAGGATTTTTCCTATTTTGAAGTCGTTTGATGTGATCACTTCTGACGGATTTCAGCCTCCATTGGCCTTATGGTTTGCTCTGTTGGAGTAGGGTCCCGCAGCTACAGGAGAAGCTGCCATTTTGGCGGATAGACCATTTTGGCGAAGATATAAGAGATAAGGTAAAGATACGACGCCGTAGAATGTTTCTAGCTACAGATCAGAGCCGGAAACTGTCACTATCGGGACAAGGAATTCAAGAGAAGACAGTACCTGGGCGGCCGAGAAGAGAGAGTTCACCCACTGCATTCAAGGCAGCGGCGGAAGATAGGAGGGCTCAGCTACCCTCATGAAGGAAAAGGGGCAACGAGGCCGAGGTATTGAAGACGAAGGACAGAAAAGGAAGTGGCGCCCAGTACCCACGATCAGCGCCGGGAAGTGTGGAAGACTACAGAGAGCTGTGGTGTGATGGAAAGCGGCAGTTCGAGTACAGATAGACCGACTGTCACAGTTAGGGTTTTTGGGTTACTGTTGGGACAGGCCCACATTGTTGTAATGGCGAGACCTTCGGGCCGCCTATAAAGGGATGAAAACTGTATTGTAAAAGGTTAGCTAGTCGGATAACCTGTAGCTATTCAGACAGTTAGTCCGTCTGAGAGTCTAGTAGTCTGTTAGCTCACAATTATTTTGTATTGTAATAGAGTCGAGATCTGGTTCTGCTATTCAGTCCATAGTACCTTACTATAACCAGTAGTCGATTCCAGGAGTATGTATGTAACGATCTGCAGGGATTGACAGAGAGAGAGAGAGAGAGAGAGAGAGAGAGAGAGAGAGAGAGAGAGAGAGAGAGAGAATATTGTAAGAAGGCAATATAGAGAAAGAGAAGGGATCTAGGAGAGAAGGGCTCCCAGAAGTGAGTGCGGAGTTACCCAGAAGATCTCTAGCTGCACAATAGGTTGCAGCAGAACTATGTACTCTCTCAAGATATAATAAATACAGTTCTGTGGATGTAGCTTCTACCCTGGAAGTGAACCACGTAAAACCAGTGTGTTATGTGATTATTTCATGTGATTGTGCTTTACTTAGTTGATATCTGTTATCTATTACATGAATGTTGTATATCAGTTAGTAAATGTCTGTATGTCCTTATTCAGTTACATCATTATTAAAGGTTAAGGTGGATTTACATGTATCAAGCGTCTGCATATGAGTTTATCAGCGCTTGTTTCACACAGTAATAAGTCATTATGTTAAAGTGTTTCCAGTATACTTATTCAGCCAGTTAAGTATAGTTGAGGTAGAGTGTGTTGAACTGTGGAAGTTCAAGTCAGAGTGTTTAATACCCTATTGAAAGTTAGCCAAGTCATTCTACCCAGTGAGATAGCCTTTGGACCGTGAGGGTCGCAGTGGGCCGTACTATAGAAGATATCGCGTTAACAGTAGGCGATATCACACCGTCAGAGGAGCTGCAGTGTGAGATATCACAACTCGTGGGTTAAGCGGAAGGGAGAGATGCGCATCGTCTGAGTCGCTGCGATGCGATAGGAGTCCTTCCCCTATCAGAACCCGTGAGTAAGAGAGAGACGCGCATCGCAAAGAGATCTCGCTGGCTAAGAGAAACCGCGAGACCCCATGATGCTACATAACCTGGTTGAGGACACCTAAGTCTTCAGCCAACCCATAAGATCACTTCAGGTGAGACTTCAGGCCGTTTTGTGGTCTGTTTCCGAAAGGGCCAATGAGCTAGGGGTATTGTTGGTATATGTATAATAGTAAACCCGGGTCTACCTAGATAGCCAACAAATGGTTTCGTTGCCGGCTTTGAACACATTACAGAGCTAATGTTCTGTTGGAATCCTACTAAAGATGAACTCAACCAATGGGTTGGGTCTAAGGAGAAAGAGTTTTCCGAACAAGAGAACAAGAATCCTAGACTGAGTACAGAGGACTGGTTACAAAAACATATCTTTACAGACCTGCATACGATATTTTTTGTGACCTATGGAAATGAGCTTTATGACTGGTTATCAAAGTTGACTGATCAAAACATATTCAAGAAGAAAAGAAACATTGTCTGGACACCAGAGCTGATTCAGACCGTGAAGAGCCGTGATAATCCCATTACGAGGACAGTAGAATTCTGGCTTGCGAGTGTGCTAGAAGGATTCATCACAGAGTTTGCAGTTGAACAGAGAAAAAGCTTCAGCGAGGCTGAGGGGTACTTCTTCAAAGCCTTATCGCGGTAAGTACCTAAACTCTTTAAACTTGTCCATTAAGATGTTATTATATGAAAAAGGAGTAATGGATATAGTTTCAGACCAATAAGTTAAGAAAGTGTAATGTCACAAGAGTTTGAGAGTGATTTTGATGACATTGGACGTACACGTAGTGGAAAGAAATATAAAGTAGATTTTAGATCTTCCATATTTGAAAATAGTTTCGATAATACTAGACAACAGAGTCATAGTAATACAGAAAGAACATAAGGGGGTATCCCTTACCACCCTTATACCCCACAAAAATAGATCGGGACTCAGCACAATCCCGTAGGAACTCCATCTAGTAGCTCGCAGACAGTACATACTACCGCTACATCACCTCCACCTACACCACCGAGTGGTAGTAACACAACAAACCAACATCCACCACGTAGAAATAGAATGGGGGATGATATGAAGCTACCTACCTTTAAGGGTACAGGGGTAGAAGACCCAGAGCAGCATTGGTTTCTATGTGAAGCTGTGTGGACCATTAAAGGACTCCAAGATGATAATATTAAACTTGTACAGTTGGTCACCACACTCAGAGAATGAGCCTTAACATGGTATATGAAGTATACCTCAGCGATACCCAAAACACTTATACAGGTCCGAACTGCCATGATTAAAGAATTTAAGAAGCCCAAGTCCGAATCGCAGTGTATCATAGAGCTCAAAGACATTAAACAGTTACCTACAGAGTCAGTATGGGACTTTGATAAGAAATTCAAAGCTCTCATAGACTAAGTTAGCTTTGAGTTTGCGCTGGAGCAGCATAAGGAATGGTTCATCGCAGCACTGCTCCCGCATATTAGACATCCACTGATGCAGCAGAGACTTTGTACGTAGGATGAAGCATTGGAGATGGCAATGAAACTAGAGGCATCACCTCTAGTTGAGACCAGTACAAGTATGACAAACCTGCAAAACCAGTTAGCAAATCTCACGTTACAGATGCATGAGATTAGAAAAGGAAAAGGGATTGCACAAGACATATGGTGTATCAAGTGTAAAGCACAAGGCCATACTAAAGATAACTGTCCATTATTTGTTGAATACTTAGCAAGTGGGGCTCCTAACCCCTTAGCACAAACTCAAGGGCCATGGTGTGAACTATGCAGAACAAGAGGACATCCACCTCAGCAATGCCCTTTACTTCAGAAGTATGTATAGACACCTAAGAACTTATACTGTACCTTCTGTAAGTCAGTAGGACATGAAGACCATACCTGCAGAGCCTACAATCTCATGGTCGATAGAAAACATGACTTGTACAGAGTCTAATCAGAGACACCAGGTCCAGCAGCAGGACCACAGCATGAACCGGCTCCTATAGGCTGTGGAGGAGGATTCAGAGGACGAGGTTGTGGAGGAGGCTTTGGCCGTGGTGAAGGCTTTGTCCGTGGCCGTGGATTGATTACTTGTTACAACTGTGGAGTTGTAGGACATTATGCTAGGGACTATCAGAGCCCTACTACGACATGTAATTATTGCAAATCTTACGATCACGCTATAGAAGAATGTCCTACCTTGATAGCTAAGATCAGGGAACCTAAGCCAGCAGTACATCAGAACATCCAGCTTATCACTGCTGAGCAGAAAGATCCAGAACCAAGAGTTAACATTGTGACTCGTAGCGGTGCTTCCACTAGTGGGACACCGCAGGATAGTGAAAAGAACACAGGACCGGAGTGGGTGCGCAAAGCTACTAATAAATCAACACCACTCGACCTACAGAAGAATAAGAAACATTTCAGGAAGCTAAAAATTTATTTAATGAACCTATATAATCAGGACCCCAGGTACAGCCGTCTAGGGGTGTATCGCAGCAAACACCTTGTGGAGTTAGTCCTGTGGAGACATCGCAGGCTACCACATCAGGAATATGCGATGAGGATGAGTCGACAGGAAGTGTACAATCCTTCCTGTGGAGTTGTTTGAAACTCATGAGAGATGAGAAAGCTATCAGAGAGCTTTAGTGCATCATAGATCAGTATCCGCCATCTTCTTCCGTGAGTAGTGCGCAGCATGCTGTTCATAATATTATGGGCCATACAAGAACAGGAAGAGAGATGCGACTCACAGCACTAGTTGGAGAATTTGAAATGGATGAGGTAATCCTAGACTTAGGATCAGAGGTAAAAGTTCTGACTAAGTAGACATGGGAACAGATGGGTAGCCCCAAGTTAGCCAGATCACCTATCCATTTGCGACTAGCCAATCAACATAGGGTATCACCACTGGGTCGATTACCACAAGTGCCAGTTGACATTGACGGAGTTCGTAGTTTTGCAGACTTTGAATTTATAGAAATCATTGGCGATAGTAGACCGTATCCAGCTCTACTAGGTATTGATTGGGCAATCGATAACATGGCTGTTATCGATTTAAAGAAAAGACAAATGACCTTTGAGGATACACAGATCCGGGTCATCACACTGTTGGATCCTTTTCAGGGTCCTAGATATATTGAACCTATACAAGCAGAGGACGAGGTGCGTAATATGGAGAGCCTCTATTAGATGACCACCAACCAGAGTGACTACATCAACCCAACCGCAGAAGGAAATATCAGTTGGCAATGCGACAGCTCATGTGCATCAGATTCAGATGTTGGTCTAGAGAACTGGTAGAACAAAATTTATGAAGTCTCAGCTCGCAGATGTGCATATCTGACTAAGTCACTGCGATGGATCAGAGCAAATCTTAAGGATATTTCGTTGTTTGATGGCTTAGCGGATGTCAATGACTTTTTATACCAGTTTGAACAAGAAATTCCTCAAGAGCAGAGAATGTCAGCGATTGACCTTGCAGTAAGAGCCACACCTGCAAGATGGTGGCATGCACACAAGCAACATATTGTGTCATGGGACGACTTCAAGAGATTGACGGCGATCAGGTTTTCCAATGACAAAGAGTGTCTACAGAAGAAATATACAGTAGAAAGTGACCCCAGGTCACACATTCAGAGTTGTGAACATAATTGGTCGGATATTCCCAAGGATGAATGGGTTCACCGATTCATTCACACTTTAGATCAAATTCCAAAGAATTGGTACACTGAGACAGAGTTGCGTAGAGGAAAAACTACATGGCCACTTATGATAGACAGCTTTGAACTCACTTTCGCTTTTGACTCTGAGTACCCAAGCATTAATCAGGCTTTAGATGTTATAAAGATTAAGATCTTTGAGGATTGTACCCTATCAGTATCGGCTCAACCTGATTGGGCTGTCCAATTGGACCAGGCGCTAGAGTGTTATAACTTTGCATTAGAACTAGAGGAGGAGGATGAGGATCCTCACAACATCAACATCCCAGAGTCAGAAGGCACTCGCGATGTTGATGGACCAAAGCTAGAGACTCCAGCTATCACGGAGCCTATCAATATTAAGAACATCAATATTGGCACAGACACAGAACCAAAGTTTGCCTCTATTGGAGATTATTGGGACGATAAAATAGTAGGATAGATTGCAGACTTGCTACATGACTATCAGGACCTATTCCCCACCAAGTTCACAGAGATGAAGGGAATAGTTGGAGACCTGGGAGTAATGAGGATACCATTGAAAGAGGATGCTAGACTAGTTAAGCAGCATCCATATAGATTAAATCCTCGACACAAAGAAAAATTTAAGGATGAGATCGATAAGATGCTAGAAGCAGGCATCATTGAGCCAGTGGAAGAAAGCGAATGGGTTAGTCCCATGGTCGTGCAAGAGAAGAAAACCAAAGGAGAAATAAGAATCTGTGTCGATTTGTGCAAACTCAACGATGCATCACTTCATGACCCATTTCCGACACCTTTTACTAATGAAGTTCTAGACAATGTGGGAGGACAAGAGGTCTACTCCTTCACCGGTGGCTTTTCAAGCTATCACTAGATCAGAATCCACCCAGAAGATTGATCTAAGACCACTTTTGCGACAGAATGGGGCTCATTCCAGTATACGGTAATGCCCTTTGGTCTTAATAATGCACCAACTATCTTTTCTAGAGTAGTAGTTGCTGTATTTAAAGAATACATCCATAAATTCCTAGAGGTTTATTTTGATGATTGGACTGTATTTGGATTAATCGACAAGCACATAGGAGATATAAGACTGGTGTTAGAGAAATGTAGGCAGTACCAGATTTCTCTGGACTTGAAAAAATGTATATTCTGTGCACCATTTGGTATTTTGTTGAGTCACATTGTTTGCAGACAAGGCTTGATGGTAGATCCCGCAAAGATTGCCATTATTGTAAATCTTCCAGCACCCAACTCAGTCAAGCAGTTGAGGACAGTGCTCGATCATACCGGGTACTATTGAAAATTTATCAATGGTTATGCAAAGATCACAACACCTATGGAAAAGCTGTTAAACAAAGACGTGAAATTCCTATGGAATGAGGAATGCTAGAAAAGTCTAGACACACTTAAAGAGAATATGGTTACATCACCCATCTTAGTATTTCCAGACTGGACTAAGCCGTTTCATGTACATGTGGATGCATCTGGTATCGCACTAGGGATTGTTTTAATGCAACTAGGAGAAGGGGGTATCGATCATCCTATCGCATACTCCAGCAGAAAACTATCCACCGCAGAAAAGAACTACACCACTACCGAAAGAGAAGGATTAGCCATGGTTTACGCTCTACAGAAGTTTAGGCACTACCTGTAGGGTGCCTCATTCAAGATGTTTATTGACCATTCCGTGTTGAAGTATATAGTCAATAAGCCAGTGTTAGGGGGAAGAATCTGCAGATGGTTACTCCTATTTCAGGAGTATGATTTTGAAATCATTGTGAAACCAGGAAGATTGAATGCCAGACCTGATCATCTGTCGCGGATAGACTCAGGAGAAGAGCCAAGTAACCTAGAGGACAACTTGCCCGATGTGCAATTGTTTTCTATTCAGATTGCAGACGAGTACTATGCTGATATTATTTACTTTCTCACTACAGGATGGGCACCTGTTGAGTTTATCAAGCAGCAAAAGAAATAGCTAGCTGTCAAAGCAGTAGAGTTCACTTTGATTGCAGGACAATTGTATAAGTTAGGTCCAGACAAAGTCCTACGCAGATGTGTCATGCCACATGAGAAAGAGGCCATTATCAGATAAGCACATTCCGGTACCGCAAGAGGTCATTTCACAGGAAATCTGACTGCGTAGAAAATCCTGACCGAAGGATTATGGTGGCCTACTTTGCATAAGGATACTAAGGAATTTTGCAGATGCTGCGATATCTGCCAGAGGGTAGGAAAACCTTCGCGGAGAGATGAAATGCCACTGTGACCACAGATTACGCTGCGGGCATTTGACAAGTGGGATATAGGCTTTGTGGGTCCTATCAACCCACTAGGAAAACGAATTGGTGCGGGATACATCATCACAGGAACATAATACCTCACCAGATGGGCGGAGGCTAAAGCAGTAAGGAAATGTGATGCTGCTACAGCTGCACATTTCCTCTTTGAGAACATCATCAGTAGATTTGGATGTCCAGTAATTTTGATGAGTGATCAAGGCACCCATTTCTTGAACCACACTATTGAGGCCTTGACGGAAGAATTCCAGATACAACACCATAAGATGTCACGTCCCCATCCCTCTTACCGGCGAAGAGGACGCGACCAACACCATGCATACGGGCAAACAAAACCATGAACATAATCAAAAGAAATCAATGCTGGAATTAAAACTTACAAGCATACACAGATGCAGAATGAATCAACATTCAGCGGAAGCAACACACATATATTTCCAGCATAAAACATGTTCATCATAATTCATTATACAATAGATTAAATTGCAGAGAAGAAACAGTCAGCAGCACTTATCTTTCAATGAAGAATCCCACAACCAGCTACGTCGCTGCAATGTTCCACCCAACCATAGGCCAGCGTGCTCATCAATCTCTCAGCACACTACCACCCCCGAGCTGGGCACGATTCCTCCAAGGATAAGGGTCAATGCAAGCTTACACATAACCAAGGGACACATTCAGCAAACCAACATCACTGGGTTTACCAGGACATCAACAGATCGGCCAAGCCAGCACAGTCCAAGGGACAACCACTACATACCAGTAGCAAAACAACCCTTCACAGCCCTGTGAAGAAGCAAATATGACCAGGGATAATCCCAAACAAACGTTGAGCACAGATCAAGCCCACAAGGAAACACAGAGTTTTTCTTGGCCCTACCATGGCCAAAAAAACTCAGCTGCAACACCCAACCCAAGGTATATCAGCAGCCCAACTTCCCAATCAAAATGGTGGCAACAATCCACAACCCATAGTGGATAAGAAACATAACTCCCAGCATAACCATGGGAAACTTAGGCACAAAGGCGACAATCAACAACCAAGCACAACGTGGGAAAGACAATAGTCCCACAACGGAAGAAGTGAACACACATACACAGTCCGAGATGGAAAGAGGATGGACCCTCAACAGCACCAAGGTATAGCAGAAAAAACCACTCACGGCATGGGAAAACAACAATCCCAAAAACGTATCAGCAACCACCACACAGGGGAAAACATACCCAATTCCACTCTGTGGAAAAACGTGAATGACCACTGATAAGCAGCGCCTCTCCTGGCTGTGTGAGATCCAGCAGAATCACTGTCGGTGCATGATGATGAAACCAGACCGTCTTCCTCTGCGTGAGAGTGAGCAGACCAACAGGAGGAACAAAAACTGACCTCCCTATGCGTGCGCGGATGAATAGACCACGGTGGGGAACGAACAGGAAATCGTGAGGATTAACAGGAAATTGAGAAAAACCAACAGACCATCCCCGTGAAGCTTGGAAAACGTGGGGAAGAAGAGTGAATGCAATCATGGGTGGAGTGGGCGCGTGGGCAAGGGACTGACAGTCCTGCCACCCCACTCCCAAAGACAATAATTGCCTCAACCACCAACAACCATTCAATAATAACTCCCCAACTAAAAAAATAAGCAATAAAGAGGTTGGATAAGACAAGAAAGGTGGCAAACACACAAGGTAGTAACACATGGGTTTTTCCCCCATAGGCCAAGGTTTGACATCCCCCACCCCTTATCCTTTGGAACCATGCCCTTTTCATTCAACGTTGCACTGTCATAGCTGGTTGTGGTTTTAGTTTTAATTGATGTGCGTATTTACATGATGCCGAATTATAATGTGCCAAATGGCACGATAAACCATCGGCAACTATCCCCATTGCCGAAACACACACACAACCAAATTGATGGTGGGGATTTTACCTTGAGCTCCTCACCACAATTAATTACAATATATACATCATGCAAACGGGGTCAAAATCGGGAACATTACATTCCCCTCCCCCTTGGAGTAACACCGTCCTCGGTGTTCCATTACATATATATACAATACATATATAATTGCACATCAAAATTTCAAAATTGCAGATCTGTCCCACGTTCAATAATTTATGTTGAACGTTCAAGACCAAGCCCCTCAGCTTCCATGGACTTCTCATGCTGGTTCTCAGCTTCCAGCTGATCCCGAAGTCTAGGAAATTTGCGGCTATTTCCTTCATCATGTTCCCTCATTGGACAGTCCCGGCGTAAATGATGTCCTCTGCATCTCCAGCATTTCACTGGCTGCTTCATCTTTACCTGCTCAATTTCTTTTGAGTCTTCATGCCTGGACCGTTTCCTATCGGGTCGCTTGGACAATTGTCCCATTGCTGACCCTCCTTCCTTTCCTTTGCCAATTGCTCCCAGAAGGCGTTTCACCTCCCTTTGCAAACCAATAGAGTCTTGCAAAATCTGGTGGTTCATTTCACTCTGCCTTTTCTGTAACTTGAGCATCTCCCCAAGATTCCCTTGGGTCTTGGCAATCACTTGAAGGAGACTTCCAGCTAAGTCCAACAACTTCTGATCTGCTACCATATTCAATGTGCACCGCCTGGTTTCACTTTTCTCACCTGTGAAATGTACCATTGAAATTTTATCAGACCAAGCATAATATAGACATTAAAATCAGTCAGTTAATTACCCAATTGGCATG
>LPNX010871219.1:76430-100250 GCA_001517045.1 Pseudotsuga menziesii
CCATGGAGTATCTCCACATGGTTTGTCTCGGCTGCTAGGACTCCCCCGTCTTACTAGCACCTTTTTCATTACCGCTCAACCCGAGCTTTCTAGGACAGTCACATGTCCACGTGCATCTCTAGGATGCTCTCATAGTCCTTGCTTCCAGCGACACCTATATCCAACATTGAATAAATTCGCATATTTAGTTTATTCTCATTAGTTTTATCTCTAGAACAAGAGCTTAAAACATCATAACCAAATCATATACACATGTATATTCATAAGCAAAATAATCCAATAATTATCTGTATTGTGTGTTTCCTCATTCGTCCACAGGATCCTGCTTTGCTTTGCAAGCCTTGGGATTGCCTATGGACTTAGATGTTAGGTGATCACGCCGGCTGCTCCACAACATCAATTTTTTTTTTTTTTTAATGTCCAGCCAGTACATCCTTATGTCGACTGGGCTTGGAACTTTATCATGACCATTTCCAGGTCTAGGATCTACTATGGATCCTCAGGCATATAACAGCCCAACATACACTCATGTCAACAATAGCACATACACTTATACCAACAGTACACTTATATCAACACACACTTATATCAACAATAACCCTTACTCCGTAACCCCTCACAACAACCATTTACCATTTTACCTTTACCTTTTACCTTTACCTTTAGCCTGTCAACACAAGCAACACAAGCAATACAAGCAAACTTCATCAGCGTTATTGCTCTAAAACTGTAATCACATTTCACATCATTCACTATCGAGTATTGAGACACCAGGAGTGCGTCCACTCCCTAGGGTGTAATCAATATTGATAATCCTTTCATGACTCAACATCGGAAAAGTGTGCACCCTTTCCCGGGGTGTGCCATGTAGGCCCTAATCATACTCAAGCAATCAGCCATCATGGAAATAAACCAAAACATGTTATGCATATGAATTTTTAATAATTAACATGCATATTCATAGCAAGGGTCACATAACACTTATCCATTTGTCGTCGCAGTATGCCTTTGTTAAGGAGGAATGGAGGCTCCTTCCCTGAGTTAA
The DNA here is from genome assembly GCA_001517045.1 of Pseudotsuga menziesii. Taxonomy (NCBI): domain Eukaryota; kingdom Viridiplantae; phylum Streptophyta; class Pinopsida; order Pinales; family Pinaceae; genus Pseudotsuga; species Pseudotsuga menziesii. The sequence continues at coordinate 77,476 of LPNX010871219.1, forward strand.
CAGTCCCTCAGTTTGCCATCCCAACTCCTTTTTACATTTCATATTCACACATGTCTTACCGACATAATCTATACCATCTCACTCACGTTACTACCGAACATGCAGTGCAGATGAGACATTTCCAAAATGTCCAATGGCGTTTCACCCGAAACCCATTTCCAAGGGAAAACCTTCCCATGAAGTCTGGCTTCTGTAGGCCATCACACATGGTCTTCCTATAGTGTGTACCCCTGACACATTCATCAAATAGCCAAACAGTCAATCATTACCTGATAATACAATCCAAGTTGATTGTTCCATAACCAAGCAATGACATTAGTAATCAAATTCAAATAGAATTTGCAATTTTGTCTACTACAGAAATTGACTTGCTCAATTGTGGGTCTCTTGTAAGCAGCACTACTATGCCCATTATAATTTTATGCTTACTATAATAATATGAATACCCACTTACCATGCGTCCCTCCTGACACAATCTCATACAAGCCAACAATGATTAGTAGTCGTTAGTACTTTCTTAAATCTGAAATCCACAATTCAAATTTAACAACCAACTATTTTCACAACCATGAGACTCTTCTTCATATGGTTTGGCTCTTTCATATGGTAGATTCTGGCATTGGTCAAGGTCTTACCTCTCACTTCCATGCTCGAAATAATCTACTTGAAACCTGAGTTTCCATAAACCAAACACAATCTCATGCAAACCAACAGTGGCTAGTGGTTGTCAGCAATTTCTCAAATCCGAAATTCACAATTCGAATTTTAACAACCTATTATGCATATCATATGGTAGATTCTGGCATTGGTCAGGATCTTACCTCTCACTTCCATGCTCGAAATAGTCTACCTGAAACATAAGCTTCAAACATCCAAACACAAGCTTATGCAAGCCAGTAGTGACTAGTAGTTTTCAGCAATTTATCAAATCCGAAATTCACACTTCGAATTTAATAAGCTCTTTCACATGGTAGATTCTGGCATTGGTCAGGGTCTTACCTCTCACTGCCATGCATGAAATAATCTACCTGAAACATGAGCTTCAATCAACCAAACACTTGGTAAGTCTGGTTGCATATAACCTTTTCATTGCTACAACCATCACTGAAGCATTTTTAGAATTTATAAAATTCAAATACTTTCAGCTGTTAGTCACATCAATATTACCAAAACTCATTTATGGCATGCAATCATCATCATATTAACATTGCAAGGTATAGCCATATCATTCATGCAATTAAATGAAATGTTTAGATACTCCTTACTTCACAGGCGTATCATTCAGACCACCTTGCTCTTCCACAGAGCCTTTCTGGCGGCCAATTGATCATGACTATCCTGCATTCGTAACAACCTTTGAAACAGTCCCAGAATTATCATTAATTCATCATTTCAGTCATTAGTCATTCATAATATCACATGCACTCATCTCAATGCATTCATGCAATGCACCACAACATTTGCACCTATGCTTATGCAATTAGTCACTCACACCCTTCATATGCATACATCCAATGCATAACTACAAGATTCATAAAATCTTCTTAATGCATGTCCATTCAATGCTATCTTGCATTGATTATGCATTCAACCATACCATGGACTAACCATGACTACCTCATATAGGATGCATTATTATAATCAGGATCATCAGTACTTATTTCCTTGGGCTACTAAGCTCAATCAACATATACAGGCATAACACCTTTCTATATTCAAATATCCACACGGTATGAGGTCTCTTACCTGTACCAGTCCATGGAATTTGTCATAAGCAAATTCTTACCTGCATGGGTCCTACTTACAACCTTAACATGACCAATTTGGTTGGTCCTTGCAGGAGATTGCAGAATTGGCTCACCAACTTTTATCCTGGACTTGTTGCTTTACCCCTTCTCCATAGGGTTGCTAGTCTCATTCCATCAGCATCAACAACATATTCAGCTAGGTCCATGTCGTCGTTGGTTTTTTTTGTTTGTTTGTTTTGTTTTTGTAAAACTATGATTTTCACGCAATCTGGCGCATAAGATCGCTGCCACTTTTCTCCTTCTCAGCCCACTAAAATCCACTGAAAACCACTGAAAATTCCTCTGAAAAACAACTGAATTTTACTTTGTTCAATCGGGTCTCTTCCCCAATTATTCTTCTGCAGAGTCAGCTCTCAAACCATTTTCTCTTCCGCAGAATCGGCTCTCAAACCATTTTCTCTTCCGCAGAATCGGCTCTTGGAACGCTTTCCCTTCCGCAGAATCAGCTCTTGGAACGCTTTCCCTTCCGTAGAATCGGCTCTCGGAACGCTTTCTCCTTCCGATCGGCATCGACAGCCTTTCTAATCAGAAGCCTTAATGCTTTCGCTTCCACAACGGCGGCACATGAACCACTTTATCTTCCGATTGGCGGACGACTTTCCATACTTAGAAAATTTTTAACTTCGGGCGTTGGCGGTCTTTGCACTTCGGAAGGCTAGTGCTTTTGGCTTCCGCAACGACGGCTCGTGAAATGCTTTCCCTTTCGATTGGCCACTCTTTACTTAAAGAAATTTTTAACTTCGGTGCCAGCAGTCTTTCTAGTCGGAAGCTTTAATGCTTTCGCTTCCGCAACGGCGGCTCACGAACCACTTTCTTCTTCCGATTTTGGCCTTAGAGACATTTTTAACTTCTGGCGTCGTCACTCTTTCAACATAGGAAGCTTAGTGACTTTGGCTTCCACAATGGGGGCACGCCAAACACTAACTTCTTCCGATCGACACTTACTTAGAACAATTTTAAACTTTTCGGCGTCGGTGGCCTTTCTGGTCGGAAGCCTTAGTGCTTTTGGATTCCGCAACGGCGGCGCACAAACCATTTTCTCTTCCGATTGGCTGCTCTTTTCTTAAAGAAATTTTAACTTCGGGCGTCGGTGGTCTTTCCACATTGGAAGCCTAGTGACTTTTGGCTTCCACAACGACGGGCGCACAAACAGCTTTAAGCTTCCGATGGCCAATGTTTTCTGAACTTAGACAATTTTTCAAACTTTCTTGCGGCGTCGGTAGTTGGGGAACTTACCCATCGGTCGTCTAGTTGTTTCTACATCCACAACGGTGGCGTGCAAAACCTTATCTTCTTCCGGCGGCAGTCTTTCTCATCGGAAGACTTAGCGCTTTCTGCTTCTGCGTAGCCTTCCGCAATGGCGGAAGTCAATCCCCCTAAGTGTTCCACCGACTGTTCAACACTTCGGCAAATTTCCTTCCAATTTTCTTCCGTTGGCATACTTCCGCCTAACTCTTCCGCTACGGCGGAAGTCCATTTCACTAACCCTTTCGCCGTTTTGGAGGAGCTTTGCACTAGCTCTTTCGACTGTCAACACTTATGCAAAATTTTTGAAGTTTGCTGCTGTTCTGCTGGACATATAAGGTAATTCTACCTCCTGTCACTGCATCCTTCATGGTCCATAGAGGCCCATTGTTGCAACCTTGAGCTCTGATACCACTCTGTCACATCCCCATCCCTCTTACCGGTGAAGAGGACGCGACCAACACCATGCATACGGGAAAATAGCCCCATGAACATAATAAAAAGAAATCAATGCTGGAATTAAAAGTTACAAGCATACACAGATGCAGAATGAATCAACATTCAGCGGAAGCAACACACATACATTTCCAGCATAAAACATGTTCATCATAATTCATTATACAATAGATTAAATTGCAGAGAAGAAACAGTCAGCAGCACTTATCTTTCGATGAAGAATCCCGCAACCAGCTACGTCGCTGCAACGTTCCACCCAACCATAGGCCAGCATGCTCATCAATCTCTCAGCACACTACCAACCCCGAGCTGGGCATGATTCCTCCAAGGATAAGGGTCAATGCAGGCTTACACATAACCAAGGGACACAATCAGCAAACCAACACCACTGGGACACAACCCATAGTGGATAAGAAACATAACTCCCAGCATAACCATGGGAAACTCAGGCACAGAGGCGACAATCAACAACCAAGCACAACGTGGGAAAGACAATAGTCCCACAACGGAAGAAGTGAACACACATACATAGTCCGAGATGGAAAGAGGACGGACTCTCAACAGCACCAAGGTATAGCAGAAAATACCACTCACGGCATGGGAAAACAACAATCCCAAAAACGTATCAGCAACCACCACACAAGGGAAAACATACCCAATTCCACTCTGTGGAAAAACGTGAATGACCACTGATAAGCAGCGCCTCTCCTGGTTGCGTGAGATCCAGCAGAATCACTACCGGTGCATGAGGATGAAACCAGACTGTCTTCCTCTATGTGAGAGTGAGCAGACCAACAGGAGGAACAAAAACTGACCTCCCTATGCGCGCGCGGATGAATAGACCACGGTGGGGAACGAACAGGAAATCGTGAGGATTAACAGGAAATTGAGAAAAAACAATAGACCATCCCCGTGAAGCTTGGAAAACGTGGGGAATAAGAGTGAATGCAATCGTGGGTGGAGTGGGCGCGTGGGAAAGGGACTGACAGTCCTGCCACCCCACTCCCAAAGACAATAATTGCCTCAACCACCAACAACCATTCAATAATAACTCCCCAACTAAAAAAATAAGCAATAAAGAGGTTGGATAAGACAAGAAAGGTGGCAAACACACAAGGTAGTAACACATGGGTTTTTCCCCCATAGGCCAAGGTTTGACATCCCCCACCCCTTATCCTTTGGAACCATGCCCTTTTCATTCAACATTGCACTGTCATAGCTGGTTGTGGTTTTAGTTTTAATTGATGTGCGTATTTACATGATGCCGAATTATAATGTGCCAAATGGCACGATAAACCATCAGCAACTATCCCCATTGCCGAAACACACACACAACCAAATCGATGGTGGGGCTTTTGCCTTGAGCTCCTCACCACGATTAATTACAATATATACATCATGCAAATGGGGTCAAAACCGGGAACATTACATAAGAGCACTCCCTACCACCCACAAGCTAATGGTATGGTGGAGGCCTTTAACAAGATTCTAGAAAACGCTCTTACTAAGACATGCAACAGCCAAAGAAACGATTGGGACCTCAGGGTTAATGCTGTGTTATGGGCTTATAGGTCTACATGCAAGAAACTTACAGGACATACACATTTCAGCTTGGTGTATGGACAAGAGGCTGTTATGCCTATGGAGTATATTATGCCCAGTCTAAGAATTGCTTAGATCATCGGGATGACAGACACAGTTACGACGAATGAAAGGCTAGCACAGCTTCTTGCCTTAGAGGAAGACAGGTTCATCGCAGGATTCCATCAGAAAGTGCAGAAGGCACGAGAGAAAGCTTGGCATGACATGCATGTAAAGAACAAGATTTTTTAGATAGGAGACCTAGTCCTCCTCTACGACAGTAAGTTTGTGAAGTTTCTAGTGAAATTCATGACACATTGGTTGGGGCCATACCAGATTCAGCAAGTTACAGATGGAGGTGCCGTTCATCTCGGCAAACTGAATGGGGAGCTTCTTCCCACTTTCATTAATGGTAGTAGGCTTAAGCTTTACAGTGCTAGCCATTCCATATCCTAGCCTTAACTCAGACAGTTATGAGAGTGCAGATGTCCAGTGTAGTTGAAAGGAGGCATCGCACCAGTAGTTAGTCTACATCGGCAGGTAAAAAGCATTCGCATGAGGAGAGTTTTTCTATAGTGTAAAAAAAAAAAAAAAAAAAAACTGTTAAGTTTGTTTGGCACAAGTGATGCGGTGTGACATCGCGGTAAGGCGACGATTCCCCGTGCCACGTAGACACTTTCAAAAAAATGCAGAGGGCCAGTCAATTCGCCTTCTGACAGGCAGTTAATGAAGAAATGACCGGTATACCTTACCGTAGATTTGGCAACAACATCATAAATTTTCCAGATCTAGTAAATCTTCGACGAGATCGGCGCTTGCACACAGGTTTCGAGGGAAATTTGATCGGATTTCAGCATTTAATAAGGATTGGGATGACGGGTGTAGTCTCGTCTATGAAATTAATACCACCGACGGGTTCAACCTAGATGACCGTTGCGTCCGGGATTATAGCCTTCAGCATAAAATCAGAGATCATTCATTCAGGACGGTTACTTTTGCAAGATCCGAGAGCTATAGAGTAAGTTGTTAAGTTTTCCCTGTGCAGAGCTAATTTCGTTACAGAGTGCTGTGATTTCCCTATTTTGCAACCATTTCCAATCCAGAGTATTGCACCGAGTGGGTTCTGTCCGAGGAGGAACCTTTAGAATACATTTTGAGACGATTCAAGCGTGGAGGCCTTGTGTCCGCTATGACGACACCACCCAAGGGTATGAAACCAGGTTCATCACAGGTCAGACAGCCACCAAGGATGAGGAGTCAAGCTCAGACAATAGACGAGTCCAGCCTAGAACAACGAAAAAGGAAAAGGAGGAAAGTCAAAGTGAGAAATAGAAAGAGAAGGCCAACTTGGATGGCTGTGCACGTGGAGTTTCCCAAAAGATCTCACAGAAAGAAGAAAGGACCAAGAAACAGGCATCCGAGACACAGAAAAACAAAAGAAAAAGGGAAAGGAACGAAGCAGAAATTCAGCATGCAGACAAACGCTTGTTCTCGGAATGGAATTCAAGGCCTGTATAGTTCTCGTAAGGACGGATCCAGATTGAATGAAATGTTTGAGAAGGCTGGAAGATACAGATTCCTATTTCCTTTGTGATAAAAGTTCTAACCCAGATAAAGAGGAAAGGATATATGTGGAAGACTTCTCAAAACCTAAAGATCCTTAAAAGTCTCACAAGCGACGAGAGCGAGAGCATGACAATGAGGGAAGGAAAAATACGAGAGACCTACGAACTAAGTTAACAGAAGACTCCAGTATTAGTCAAGCTATGTTTGAATCGGCACAAGAGTGTGTCGAAGCTATCATAGAAAGAAGTTGCAGGACTTTGGCAGAAACTTACAAAGACTTCACAGGAAGCCAAGGAGAAAGTACAGCAGGAGAAGCCAGCTGTTAGTGGCTCGAGGACGAGCCACAAGTAAGTGTTAGGGGACTGTTGGAGTAGGGTCCCGCAACTACAAGAGAAGCTGCCATTTTGGTGGATAGACAGTTTTGGCAAAGATATAAGAGATAAGGTAAATATATGATGCCGTAGCATGTTTCTAGCTGCAGATCAGAGCTAGAAACTTTGACTATCAGGACAAGGAAGTCAAGAGAAGACAGTACCTGGGCGGCCGAGAAGAGAGATTTCACCCACTACATTCAAGGCAGTGGCAGAAGACAGGAGGGCTCAGCTACCCTCATGAAGGAAAAGGGGCAACGAGGCCGAGGTATTGAAGACGAAGGACAAAAAAGGGAGCGACGCCTAGTACCCACGATCAGTGCCGAGAAGCATGGAAGACTGCAGAGAGCTGTGGTGTGACAGAAAGCGACAGTTCGAGTATAGATAGACTAACTGTCACAATTAGGGTTTTTGGGTTACTGTTGGGACAGGCCCACAGTGTTGTAATGGTGAGACCTTCGGGTCACCTATAAAGGGATGAAAACTGTATTGTAAAAGGTTAGCTAGTCGAATAACCTGTAGCTATTCAGACAGTTAGCCCATCTGAGAGTCCAGTAGTCTGTTAGCTCACAATTATTTTGTATTGTAATAGAGTCGAGCTTTGGTTCTGCTATTCAGTCCATAGTAACTTACTATAACCAGTAGCCGATTCCAGGAGTATGTATGTAACGATCCGCAGGGATTGGCAGAGAGAGAGAGAGAGAGAATATTGTAAGAAGGCAATATAGAGAAAGAGAAGCGATCTAGGAGAGAAGGGCTCTCGGCAGTGAGTGCGGAGTTACCCAGAATATCTCTAGTTGCACGACAGGTTGTAGCATAATTGTGTACTCTCTCAAGATATAATAAACACAGTTCTATGGACGTAGCTTCTACCCTAGAAGTGAACCAAGTAAAACCAGTGTGTTATGTGATTATTTCATGTGATTGTGCTTTACTTAGTTGATATCTGTTATCTGTTACATGAATTTTGTATATCAGTTAGTAAATGTCTGTATGTCCTCATTCAGTTACAACATTATTAAAGGTTAAGGTGGATTTACATGTATCAAGCGTCTGCATATGAGTTTATCAGCGCTTGTTTCACATAATAATAAGTAATTCTGTTAAAGTGTTTCCAGTATACTTATTCGGCCAGTTAAGTATAGTTGAGGTAGAGTGTGTTGAACTGTGGAAGTTCAAGTCAGAGTGTTTGATACCTTGTTGAAAGTTAGCCAAGTCATTCCACCCAGGGAGATAGCCTTTGGACCGTGAGGATCGTAGTGGGATGTACTATAGAAGATATCGCATTGACAGTAGGCGATATCGCACCGTCAGAGGAGCTGCGGTGTGAGATATCACAACTCGTGGGTTAAGCAAAAGGGAGAGATGCGCATCGTCTGAGTCATTGCGATGCGATAGGAGTCCTTCCCCTGTTAGAACCCGCGAGTAAGAGAGAGACGTGCATCGCAGAGAGATCTCACCGGCTAAGAGAAACCGCGAGACCCCAGGATGCTACAGAACCTGGTTGAGGACACCTGGGTCTTCGGCCAACCCATAAGATCACTTCGGGTGAGACTTCATGCCGTTTTGTGGTCTGTTGCCGAAAGGGCCATTGAGCTAGGGGTATTGTTGGTATATGTATAATAGTAAACCCAGGTCTACCCAGATAGCCAACATGCTCCAAAGAGGAGGCTTATGATTGTTGTTAAACTTTTTAATAGTAATTCAAAGGGAACATGTTTTCTTTAAAGTGGATTTGGTTAATACGTCCTCCTAGGGAAACCTACTAGGATGTTGTAAGAAGTTAGGTTAATGTCAACTTTATGAGAACAATTGAATCAAGATAAATATTTCATTATGTAAAAGAATTTACAAAAGCTTTACATTATGACTAAAACATATGAACAAATTCATGTGAATTAGTAATTTTAGTTCATTATAAGAGAAAAATCCAAAATGATTATTCAACTCTTGGAATTATTAACAATATAAAATCAAACAATATAATATTTAGTGAAGGACACATGCAACAAAGAAAAATTTATTAATAAACTATCGAATCATAAGAAAAACAATTCTTCCATCCGACATGACCCAGTATGCAAGAAATTACATATTTGGTTGTAGTAGGTGAAAAAAGTTCAGACAAATTCTGCAAGAAATTTCAACAATGATTATCTAGCCCCCTCATAAAGGTGAAAGGTTTTTCAATGAATACAATCACAGATCCATAAAATAAGGAGAAATTTTAGGATTATCTAACACATCATTATCACCTATACTACCCAGAATTGGTAACAAAGTATTTCCACTTGGAGTAAGCATCACACATCTCTGTGATATTTGAATAGTTGACATGCTTCAACTGTAGTTGAGCTTTACATGAGAGAGACCCAATCTTATTGAGACGAATCTTTGACCTGATTAGATATGCTATTCTTGGATTGATATGAAAATCTTTAGGATCTTTTTAACCATTAAAAATTGCATGTGAAATTTGAATGTTAAGAACTCGTAAAGAGGCTTTATGCTAAAATTTTAAATGCTTAAAACACACACATAAGCAAATAAAAGAAACAAGTATGCAAACCAGAAGATGAAAGGCACCAGGTGATAACGAAGTTTGTCCCTCCTGGACTACGTCTTCGGGTCCAAATTCAATGAGGACTGATCTTATTAGTCTTCAAAAAATGATCAAAACAACTTACGAAAGCCTCCAAGGGCACTTTGGCACTATGTCATACAAAAAAAAACCTTCACTAATTCCTCACATGCTTCTCCAATCTCCCATGCCACTCCAATTCCTTCCAAAGGCAAATTACATGGCTTAGATAGCAAAAAAAACCATATATCATTCCCAATTTGAATGAGATTTACAAAATAATTAATCCCAAAGTTAAAGAGATAAAATCCATTTAAAAATGGCTAAAAATATGAAAAATCCCCATAAAATAATACATTTTTGTGATAAAATAAAACCAAATCCAAAATAATAATAAAAAGATGGTTTAAAAACCATATAAAAGGATGGGCGTTGTTTAAAACCATGCCAAAGATGGAGCGCACACCCATGTGGGAATGTCAAAACCCAACCAAACTTTAATATAAGGAATTTAAATATGAAATCCCATTAAAATAGGTGAGAATGGACTATTGGTTTAAAGCATTTTTAAAGGTGGAGGAGGTCACGAGTTCAAACCCATAGAGCTTTGCTTTCCTTACTTCCATAATTTTGGTTGGTGGTTGTTGGCACAAGATATTATATGATAATATTTACAAATATTTGGGGGCCGAACCCTCTGACCGTTTTTCAACTATAATTTTCAACTATAAAGAATTTTCAAACTTAAATATAGGTTCCAACCCATATTGATCCATGTTGTGGATATATTGGATTGACCCTTTTTCAACTATAAAGAATTTTCAAACTTAAATATAGGTTCCAACCCATAGAATTAAGATCCATGTTGTGGATATATTGGATCGACCCTTTTTCAACTATAAAGAATTTTCAAATTTAAATATAGGTTCCAACTCATAGAATTAAGATCCACGTTGAGAAATAATTTTCAAACTTAAATATAGGTTCCATCCCATAGAATTAAGATCCATGTTGTGGATATATTGGATCGACCCTTTTTCAACTATAAAGAATTTTCAAACTTAAATATAGGTTCCAACCCATAGAATTAAGATCTATGTTGCGGATATATTGGATCCACCTTTTTTCAACTATAAATAATTTTCAAACTTAAATATAGGTTCCAACCCATAGAATTAAGATTCATGTTGTGGATATATTGGATAGCTGGGTGTTGTGGAAATTTTGTTGTTGGGAAGTCGAGGTTTATCCCTCCCACTCTTTTTCAACTATAAAGAAATTTCAAACTTAAATATAGGTTCCAACCCATACTATTAAGATCCATGTTGTGGATATCTTGGATAGCTAGGTGTTGTGGAAACTTTGCTATTGAGGAGGTCGGGGGTTTGATCCTCCTTGACCCACAAAATTTTGGAAAATAGAGCAACTTGGTGCCAAGAGGGCTGCCATGTGGCAGGCCTTGATTGGTCCACATGTCCTCATGCCATTGGTCCACCTCATCATTGACACATTATCAACCTCAATCACGTCATGCCACGTGTTATGCTGTGGAGCTGCCATGTCTTGTGGAAAATAGAGCAACTTGGTGCCAAGAGGGCTGCCATGTGGCAGGCCTTGATTGGTCCACATGTACTCATGCCATTGGTACACCTCATCATTGACACATTATCAACCTCAATCACGTCATGCCACGTGTTATGCTGTGGAGCTGCCATGTCAGCCTCTTGCTGACTGTACCTACCATCTATACTTGCCACATGGTGTGCTGTTGTGGTTCCAAGTAAGCGTCATATAATCCAAGTGTCACCCTTGCAGTGGTTCCACGTGGCACCCATTTTTGCCTAATTTTACCTAATTTTCTGAAAGTTCAGAACTGGATAACTTTCACGTCTGGAGTCTGTTTTGCACAAAAGGAACATTGCTGGAAATCGCTTGTCGATCTCTACGCAGCTGGAAGCTTCTGTTTTCATTTTGAAGAATTTAATTTTGATCGATCTTGGAGATCCTCCTGGATCATGGACATACTTTTCTTAATACCTCCCCCCCCCCCCCCCCCCCCCACCTCACATAGATGTTTTGATCCATGCTACTTCAAGAGAAGGTACACCCTTGCATCACACAATGGTTGGGCTTGATTCAAACACTTTTCCATTCATAGCCAATTTAAATCTCCTCAATTATCAAAACTTAAAATGACCCTATCCAACATGAACCAACGTGGCCTAACATGCCGTTAAAGTTACCTTTGGACTTACCAAAGTTTGAAGGGAAACAAGGAGACAATCCCACTAACCATGTGATATCCTTTCACTTATGGTGCTCCTCCAACATCATAGTTCAAGATAATTTTCATCTTTGATTATTTCAGGGGACCTTTACCATAACAACAACAAAATGGTATGCCAATCTTCCTATAGGTACACATGCAACCTTTGGATCCATTGCCACTATTTTCCTCTCTTACTTTCATATTTTGGCTCACCATGACATTGGATTAGAGATTCTTTCTAAATTCAATCAAAATACATCCATGCACATGGATGGCCACATCCATGAATGGAGTCAACGATGCACATTGTGTTAAATCAACATTCAACCTAAATTCTTGTTGGATTGGTTCCTTAAATCTATCCTTCCCGTGATTTCCAAGGGTATCACAACCTACATGCCATGAATTAAAGATGAGGTATTCTCATAGAACAACACTTTGATTTTAACTATGCATAGTCTAGGCATTCGAATATAATCATCATTCTCTTCAACAACCAACCCTCAACGCCTCACATGCTTCCAATGGGATCTTAGGGTTTGACTCCCATAAAGGAACACCCCAACCCCCATATAACTAGTACAAAATGACAAATTTGTGACTATGCAACCAAAAAAGTTAGTTACAACATTTTTTATAAACTAAATACTACCATATTTGAGCAATTTCAAGTGATGTAGTTATAATTGACAAACCTAAAATACTAATACAACTAGATAATGACTATGTGAATATAAATTAGTATTTCTTACTTATATATAATTGAGTTTTGGTAGTGTAGTCATTTTGGTGTGCTTTATCACGTTGATCATGATTAGGATTTTTCATATTGAATTCTTTTATGAAGTATCCATGGATGTTTTAGCTATGCTTTGCAGCACCACACCCAATAACAAAGACAAAAATATTATTTACATCATGAATTGAAACACGATCCTAACCGACATTTCACTAGATAACTTAATGTAATCCATGACTAAAAACATATAAAACTAACATAGATACATCTTAAACTTGGATCTATCAAGCACAGAGAGGGATCCAATTTTTTGAGGTGTAATTTTTTTTTAAACTTAAATTTTTTACACATCCAAAAAAATAACACCAAAAATTTGATCCCTCTTGGTGCTTGATAGATCCAGATTTAAGATGGGTCTATGTTGGTTTTAATATTTGTTTTTCAATTTATTTTAAGAGTCGACATCGATTTTTTTAATTACTTTTCATTTGGTTTTAATTATAATTTTATGAACTGACATGAATTTTTTTAATTACATTTTATTTTTGGTAACATAACGCTACATTAAATGACATCATCTCCCCCATACTGGAATGTAGAGAACCTCACTCCTCTCGGTGCAATAAAAACAAACACACACACACACATTAACAAAAAACAAATGAATTATATATTATTATCACAAATAAACAAAACTAGAATGACCTCGAAGATGACCAAAGAAACCATGAAGCCGTGAAACCTAGAAGGAGGTGTATTTGGTGCCAAATCTATGGATTTTTTGGCAAGGGGATGTTTTGAGGGGTGGAGGCAATTAGGGAGGAGACACAAAACTATAGTGGCCATGAAGCTGACATGAACAACCATGAAGCCGTGAAACATGGAAGGAGGTGTATTTAGCACCAAATATTTGGATTTCGTGGGAAGGGGTAATTTTTGTGGGGTTTTGAGAGGCAATTAGAGAGGAGTTGATTTCTTATCTTTGTGATTTGGTTGAGGAGAGGGATTTTAGGGAAATTATTTGGAATTTCAATGGGCACTTAAGTAATTGTTCATTGCATTGGTTTGAGGAAAGGGTTTTGAGAATTAGGTACACATTGAGAATTGGGTATGATGAATATGTTGTGATTATATTATGATGATGATGAGGATGAGGATGACAATAATGATTATGGGGATGATGAGGATGAATATGATGATGAATCTAAAGAAGAGAATGATGAGGATGAATATGATGATGAATATAATGAAGAGAATGATGACATAAATGGTGTTGATGATGGTGACGAGAATAAAAATATTGTTGATGACAACGACGATGAAAATGACATTGAGTATGAGGAGGATAATGTTATCATCACCATTTTCATCGTCATCATTGCCATTGAATATAAAAAAATGAACAATTTTTTTTTGTAAGCAATAAGATTATATTATAAAGAAGCCTTGAGTACATAAAAGTCAGGACTTTTAGGGCCTAGCTTGCCCCATATTTCTGCATGATTGTTTAAATAGATTCATCACAAAAATTGATGTTCCCCTTATATATCCCTACAACTACCTTACCCTCCCTTTTCCCCATTACAACTAGTTACATTAGTATCTATCATATACCTTCACAAAAAGAGGCTACATAACTTCAGTCCATCTGACTACAACCGCAATCATAAACAAAACTAAAAAGCATAACAGAGATAAAAACTAACTTCATATTGGGCTAGAAAAGACACATCAGACAGAAAAAACCTAAACCCTGAAACATACCCGAAACCCATCATTTCGGTGCCTGGGGGACGTTCTTGTGAATCATGGTCCTTGAGCGAAGACCACCAAGCTTTGAATCCTCCATAGTAGCAGGATGGACCTTAGGACTGTGAATAGGGAAAGGACCTGGAAACATGCCATAGACAAACCTTCCTCCCCAACAAAAACCTCTAGTGTGATTTCAAGCTTCATGAAAATGCTATCATTTTTTCTATGCATCAAGTGATTGTCGTGGTAGTGCTCCTTCTAGTATTTAGAAAGTTCCTCCTGGCCTAAAGCTTTGTTCTCCCTGTCCATCAGGATGTGGGATACCAGTTCCTTCATGACCCAATGGGTAGCGACCATACAGTCATAGGAAGAGAGACGCCTAGTTGTGGTACCAGGATCACTAACCCATTCTTCCACTTTTGGCTTGATGGTTTTCATATCCGACCTGCACCCAGTTCCACAGGTCTCACTCAACCCTCTCAATTTCCTCTTGAATTCTTAGAGGTATATGCTCATGGAAGAAGTAAGTTAATTTCTTGACTCTCTGCATTTCACCGGATGGCTTCTTCTTTCCTCCATCTTCGCCCTTCATACCCCCTCGTGCTTGTCTCTTGGGAGCCATCAAGAAAGGGGCTTTGTGCTCCAAATGATATAGTACCCACTCTCACTTTCTCACAACAAACCACCTTAGGAAAAGAATTTTTAGAATGCGAGGAGGGAAAGCATAAGTCGAATATATAGCCGTGGTACTCATCCTAATTCAACTAACCATACTAATTCCTATGTACTTGCTATTTATTGACATGGTACACCACCAGATCTATCTACTTTCCTCCATAGTTCGTCATACCCTTCCTTACGAAGGTCGGACCTGGCTGCAATATTTCCTCATTAATGGCATTGTATGGGAATTCTTGGACACTCATATCCTGGGGAGATGTGGAGGTACCAACGTCGAAACATGATGAAGGGAGATACTGATTCTCGAAGATGGAAGAGGGAGAGGCATGTACCTCACATAAGTGACTAGACACTTGCCTCATGCGTCCCATCATATCCCTGGAAAGATTAAGGTCTTGAGCCATCAAGTGTGAGAACTCACGCTGCCACTCGTTTCCCCCTCCTTAGGTAAATGTCTTTCCACAATCCGTTCTCCATTCCTTTAGCCAATGTTGGCCATCAGATCTGCCACCTTATTCCCATCTCGTTTGACATGGGAGAAGGACCAAGTGTGGCATCCTATGATGAGATTATCCAGCCTCTCCACGTGATACGTCATACACCAACTATCCACCACTTTGGCAACAATTTGTCCACCTTGAAGCCTTTTGTCCATCTAGATGATGATATGAGAGTTTCCTTCGATTATTAGAGGTTCCCATTGATTACTGAGGGAAATATTGATTCCTTGAAGTAAGCCCTCTAGATTCGCTTCATTGTTGGTGTCCTGTCCTAAATTCCCATGAAAGAGCTGGATAATCTTGCCATCATTGTTCTCAATAAATCCTCCATACCTATCCGAACATGGGTTCTTTGGAAGCACCATCGAAATTTAACTTGAAGAGACCGCTTGGGGGTGGGAACTAGGTACTCGGACTATCTAGGAGCACTCTCTTTACCTTAAACGTTTTCTATCCCTATGGGGACCAATCCATTTCCCATTCGTTCAATATCCATTATTCATTATCATCCATCTGCAAGTCTTTCTCGTTCCACTAGGTGATTTTGATAGTCTCCTAAATAATTTTATTAGCTTGGTTCCAAACTGTTTGAGGATGGTTTTTCTTTCCTTCAAAATCTCGTCCATTTCTTTCCTTCCAAATTTCCCACATCAAATTTCTAGGGAATATGAGCCAAATTTTACGAATAATTGGGTTTTTGTAGGCCTCCTTATCCCAATATTTTATCGTTTGGTGAGGTTGGCCTCTCACTTAGTTTTCCCTTCTAAAAATTGTAGCTATTGAGTCCCATAAGGAGGAATCCATTGATCATGAGTCTAGGTGATGATTCATAGTTTCCTCCTCATGTTCACATAGGGCACACTAATACAGGCCATTCATGCCTCTTTTCATTAAATTTTCTCTTGTCAGGATTTGTCTGTGAGTGACCAACAAGATAAAGGTAGAAATTTTTGGCCAATGATTAAAGTGCCAAATTGCAATCCAGATATCCATGTCCTGGATTTCTACATGGTTGAACATGAGATTATAGGACTCCCTTGTGTTATAAGTTCCTTTAGATTGATATCCCCATCTCAATTTATCTGGTACTCTTTGGATATGAATGCAAAGTTCCCAAAGGGCCTCCATAATCTTGTGGATGTCTTCCACTGGAAATATTTTATTCCACCACCCCTGTGGGTGCCATTCATAGAATTCTTCATTGTCCTGCACTTCTCTCTAGAATTGATGAAGTTTAGTTAGGCCAAGTTCCTTGGCTTTTGTCCAACTAGCTTGGATATCAATCTGTGAAATGATCTTTGGCATATGTTGCCAAGAATCATTCTAAAAATTGGTATCATGTCCTTCCCTTATTTCCCAAAAGCTACGATCTTGGATTATTATTTTGTTTGAATGAGCATAATTCCATATATGGGATCCTTGTTTGCCTTCGTTAAATCTTATAAGATCTTGTTTTGGTTTTCCTTGAGCATACTTTGTTATATTTTTATCAATTAGACAATATGATCTTAGGATCTTATTTGAGAGAATAACATGCACAACAATCAATCACAAGAGACAATAGACACAAATATTTATCATCAGGGAAACCATAAAGGAAAAACCCTGTAACTTTCTTAGAGATAGAATGAGCACCAATGGCAGTAGCAAAACCCAAAGACAGAAGTATGATCTCCAACAACTGTTCTCTCTCTCACTTGAACGAGCTTCTTCTCTCTCACCTACGTGCTATAGCTGGGTGAGTGTGTGTCTCAAATAGAGAGGCTCACTCTTTATTTATACTAGTTTCCGACTTGACAATAACTTACTAGGGCGGACTTCTCTAGGAGAGTCTAATAATTCTAATGCCCCACAACTGTGGGGACTTTACCCCCGACTTACAAAGGAGGGTTAATATCTATGAATTTACATGACTTGATTACATTAATGAATCTCCCGATAGGAACATCGGGGACCAATGAAATACAATATATGAAATATACACGTGAATGCATTCCAAAGTTACAAATACATCAACACACCCTCTTAACTAGGAAGGTATTCTCTTGACACAATTCACCAGTACAAGTCTTCCTCTCTAGATCATCATCAAAGCTGGATCATCACTGGATCATCATCATCACTGCTTCTGCTATCTTGATCAAATGGTTCTATCTCTCAATTCTTCTCGTCATAGGAAGTTCTACAAAGCCATCCCTTTTTCATGCTGGTTGTAGGCCTAGCCTCCATGTAGGTCTTCCTCTACATAGCCAGTCCTTTTTCATACCAGATGTAGGCCTCTATAGAGCCAGTCCTTTTTCATACTAGATGTACCTCCACAAAGCTAGTCCTTTTTCATACTGGATGTGGGTCTCTACAGATCCAGTCCTTTTTCATACTGGATGTAGGCCACTATAGAGCCAACCATTTTTCATGCTAGATGTACTTCCACAGAGCCAGTACTTTTTCATACTGGATGTGGGTCTCTACAAAGCCAGTCCTTTTTCATACTAGATGTAGGCCACTACAGAGCCAACCCTTTTTCATGCTGGATGTACTTCCACATAGCCAGTCCTTTTTCATACTAGATGTGGGTCTCTACAAAGCCAGTCCTTTTTCATACTGGATGAAGGCCACTACAGAGCCAATTTTTTTTCATGTTGGATGTACTTCCACAGAGCCAGTCCTTTTTCATACTGGATGTGTGTCTCTATAGAGCTAGTGCCTTTTCATACTGGATGTAGGACACTGCACTTATATCTGACCATGGGAGGCCCCGCCTACCACCATGTCAGAAAGGCATAGCACTTACATCTGACCATGGGAGGAACCAATCCTACCACCATGTCAGAAGGGCACACCACTTACATTTGACCATGGGAGGAACCAATCCTACCACCATGTCAGAAGGATACAACACTTACTGTTGGCCTCCTATTTTGATTGTTCAGCACAATATTTTCTAGTTTAAGTCTCATGAAACCAAGTAATCATCAGCTTTATTTAGTGTTGTTTTGTGCATGGTTATGCCTTTTGAAGAGCAACATTGCTAGGAGCTTTGGTAAGTGACTTTTTAATTGTTTATTTATTATTTTGCTTTGTTTTTATGTATATAATGGAACCTATAGTTTTCATTTAATAATGGGTCAATTAATGAGTCTTTATTTCTTTTATGCAGGAGTCTTTTGGTTATTTGGCCCAACGCTTGTCTCGGCGCTCCAAGGAAGATCTATGTTGGCTGAACCAGAGATTTGGGGGATTTTATTTCCGGGATAACATCTTGTTTGATTTCCAATCGCTTCCAGGATGCAGGTGCAGTTATCCAGTGCTGTTCTGAGGATGTCATTTGCTCAAAGTGGCATTCCCGTCCTTGATCAGGAACCTAATTTCGGGCTCAATTTCTGAACAATCAGTTGGGAATTGTTCAAAACAGTTTGAAACCCACTTCAAAAATGTCCCCATTTACCCCTAAACATGGACAATTTTCAGAATTTCTGAACGAATGTGGAGAAATCCTTTCCGGAACAGACGTGGTTTTGCCAGATTTGGTGTTGGTCGTTTTCTGTATAGTTGCACGAATTTCAGATATTTGGGATGGGTCTTGTCCATATGTCCATGTATAAATAAAGCCTGAGAAGGAGATACACAGGGAAGACTGTAAAAACTCTATTTTTATCAATCGATCCAACGTTTATCTTCTTTAAAACTTTGATTTAAGACTAGAAAGCGTTGAGGGCAGGGCCCACCTTCAACACCGATCCTTTGTACTTAAGTGTTGTTTGTATTTCTGTAAGTAGAGTGAAGTTTATATAATTTGGCACTGTTTTATAATGGAATGGTAGTGGCTTTGTTTACTTGTGCTTCAAAATGAGATTTATGTTTGCAGAGGACAAATTAATATCACATGCATTCAGTCTAACTGTAGAATCGATTCAGTAAACTAGTAAGAGTGACTTTGTATTTTAACCTTCTTTGGTTTTCAGCGTGATATTGCTCATTGATGGTTATGATTTTTGCCCAAAGACTCCGTTCAGGGTTCTAGAATTTACAACACTGTGTGATGAATTTGGTTTGGTTTGTTGTAGAATCAATTTAATGGAGGATTAAAAATAGATTGGATTTCATATTTCTTTTGCTGCCAGCGTTATAGTGACTACTGAATGGCTACAATATTGGATTAAAATCCTTTTGATTATCAAGTTTACTAAACTGTAGGGTATTTTTGAATTGTAGTGTGTGGATTTTAACAAGAGTTTGTAGTAGTTGAATAGAGAGTTTACAGACTTTAACTTACAGAGTATTTAGGACTTTTCAAACAACATTTTAAATTGGCTAGATAGGAGTTGGATTCATGCTTTTTTGAGGTTGAATGGAATTAGGAAAATAATCATAGTTTACAGCATTGTTTCTTAGGTTTGAGCACCAGTCTCACAGTCCATATAGATGAGAGTGAGTGTGTATGCTTCAAACAGTTCCAGTATTTATTGATGTCCAGTCTCTGAATAGTCCCAGCATTCTTTTGTGTGAATAGAAGGCAGGTAGAATATCATTGACATCCACAGCAAGTTAGATTTCATTTTGTCAACTGTTTGTGAAGTGATTTAGGATTAAAGAAGAGATAGGTTTCATTTCAGTAGTTGATTTTTAGTGAGGAATGTTTGTTTAAGTTTAGCATCAGGTTCTGCAGGGTTAATGATTGCAGCCTTAAATATGATATCAGATCATCAGGGTTGACTTAGCATACTCATTTGGTAGGTAAGGTTAAACTAGGGTTTTATTTATTAAGTTCTTTTCTTGGCAGAGTAGATCATAATTGCTGTAGATTAATATAGATTGTTGATTGCTTTGAAAGACTGCTGTAGATTAGTATAGCTTGTTAATTGCTTTGAAATATTGCTGCAGCTTAAGGCTGTAGGAGGTTACATTGAATTTGACAGCATTATAGACTGTAAGATAGAGATTGGTAAGTTGATTTCCTTTCATTAGGACAGACCTTAACATTGATCATTCAATACAGTAATAGCTTCATCAATTTCATTTTGTTTACAAGTAGATTAGAATTTCTTTAAATATGAGCATTGAGACTACTTTACCCGCACATATGGTGTAGTAGCTCGAAGTTTACACACCCTGGTTGACAATTAATTGAAGGTAAATTAACTAGTGATAATTTTACCCAACATTTTGGCGTCGTTGCCGGGGAGTTGCTCCAAGGTAAAGCTGGTATTTTGCTCATTTTCTATGAATTTGTTGGCTGTGAGATTCAGATAGATAGGGGTAGATAGGTTTCCTTTACATTACACAACAAGGTGGAGGGGAAACGATAAGACACAAAGATGAATTCACTACAGGATTCCCATGGTGTAACAGCCTGACGCATCCACTTTAGTAGGTTTCCCCAAATCCCTGTTGTTTCTTTCTCGTAAGTGTGTTTGCTTTTTCACATGTTTGATTTATTTTGCTGCAAAAGTGTGTTTACCTTTCCTGTAAGGTGTGATTACTTTCTTTTGTTTTTTTCTTTTTGCAAGTTTGGGTGTGTTTACTTTCCGCAATTTGATTTCAATAGTGTTTTATTTTATTCAAGAGTGGCGTGTGTTTGATTGGCGTAAATATGTTTTTAGTGGTATATAGTCTTGATTAGAATCATTTAAAACACATATAAACCAAATAAAAATAAAAAATTGGGTGTTGTAAGAGCCCCAGACATTGATCTTTGTGCGAAACATGAACAAAACAACCGACAAAAATGGATTCAGAAGTAACAATCAATTTGGGAAAACTTTCTCAAATCCTAGCTGCAGTTGGGAGTTCTTCTTATCAGGTAGAACACATACTGACAGCAGTTAAGAGTTTATCTACCTCTCCTGACATAACAAATGAACCAAAGTCCCAAGAGCCACAAAAAGACATTCCTTGCCAAATTGCAGAGGAAATTGACAACTTGGGTGTTACATCCGATGGAAAGCAGCTGAAAATTGAGGAGGTATCAGCAAATCCTCTATGTACTTCCAAAATCAATCAATCAGAAGAAGGGGATCTACATGATATGAGGAAGGAAGGTGAGTACCAAGACTACTTTGAAAGTTGGTTCCAAGAGGCAACCAGACTACAACACCATTTCCTCCTTCAACACCTTTTGTTGCAGAAGCAAGTAAGTCATTTGGTTCTCCATATCCAGGTAATCATTGCAACAACCTTTTCATATGTGGATAAAGGTATATTTTTAATCTTACTCCGCACTTGGTTACATTGGAAGAATTCATATACTTGAATAGAAATGTTTTCTTTCTTCTTAGGTAGAATAGGAAAATATGTATATAAATAAAAAAGTTGCATGTTTAGTTTAGAAATTAATGCAACTTCGTTGTTTTTCTTTCTTTTAAATAAAATGATAAGATCTTTAACCAGAATTTATACCTTCTCTCCAGTCCATACTTTTAGAAAATTTATTATAACAACAGCTCATGGCCTATAGCAAGGAAAAATGCCAGAGGGTAATATGAAATTGTGACTATTTTTAATAATGGTTCTGTAAACATAAGACCAATTGGTGATGAACAAGCTGCATTTGTGATAAATGGACATCGGTTAAAGGTATATCATAAACCTCTTTCTAAGCAAGAGTTCATTCATAACATGAGTCAGCAATCTGAACTAGAGCTGGTAGGTGAAGAAATGACTTCTTCATCCCCTACTCTCTCACAGTAACATTCAATGAAATTGTTTTCTGTATATATGTACAGGAGGTTTTTTTTTTTTTACTATGTTTCTTTTTGAAGGATGCAGATTTTCTTTTCAGTAAGGCTCAGGATGTTTTTGAACACAAAAGGGAAGTCTTTTTGTTACTCTTCCTATTTTCAGCCATTGATTATTCTTACAAAGGACTGTGTTAATTTGGATTAAATTTCTAAGTTTCATTGGGAAATTGGAATGCCTGTATCAAGTAAATAGATGTGTGCTGTTAGGTTTTTCAGACTTGTCTCTTTATTCATATGAGTACTTATCCACCTGGCATTGCCTTCAGCAGTGATTTAAGCTTCCAAAGTGGCTTTTACTTATGAACTTATGGGTTACTAGTGCCATTTTACTTGGTTTCACACTATATGGAACGAGGATATTGTTTTTTAATAAGAAACAACTATGGGCATTGAGCCATTATTCAGTCAGGCACCATTTTGAAAAAAAAGGTCTCCAGGACTGAGCAGTATGTTGGTTATTATCTCTTGGCTTCCATAATATCAAATACA
>LPNX010871219.1:100945-114313 GCA_001517045.1 Pseudotsuga menziesii
AAGGGTGTAAGAGGTTAACCCGCCGGGATACTGAATAGGTCCGCTGGCAGCGGGTACCGACTTGTGGTATAAACAGGAAAACCCATCAGGGTATTGAACAGGCCTGTTGGCAATGGGGCATCTTCCTGGGAAGAAGCTTCTTAGATGTCACAGTTACCCCACCAGAGTACTGAACGGGATTGCTGGAAGTGGGTTCTGACTCTAATATCTCTTTTAAAAAGCCTCATCTATACTTGTCCACGTGAACAATGTACCTATGTAAATGTTAAAGAGAGGTCATATGTGTGGGTTAAATAAGATTTAAGGAAATTGTTTGTAATAGCCAGTTGATAATCATCTTCAGATACTCTAAATTTTGGTCACCTGATCCTTGCTAGAAAAAAGGTTTATGCCTTTAGAGTGTACTGGCATTTACTGAGTCCATGAACATAGCTGTGAATTTCAGTACTGGTTTGTCCTGTGTGAAGCTGAGTCAAGTGGGCCAGTACCCCATTGGATTCTTGTAGTACTCCTTTTGTCTTGTGTTGTAAGGCACATGTCCGGGTGGAAAAAAAAAGTTCTATATGAATGACGAGAATGAAGTCTGTGTTCATGATTGAGGTGTGGAATATAGGAGTAAGGTTGACAGTTTGTGAATTGTAGTTACTTTTGTTTTTTTGTATTGTTAATAAAAATTGGTTTCATAACTTAGCTCAGTTTCCTGTGTGATCAGGTGAAGCATCAACCTTGAACTGAGGTAATTGTGCCACAAGCTTGTTGGGGTAAAACAAATTTTCAACCAGTTTTACTTGCTTTTGCAACTCACACAAGTGGTATATTTTCAAATACATTTATTTGCTTTAATATCACTATCATGCTGGCAATGAATTGCTCCCTATAGAATTTCAGGTGAAGACCTTTCGTACTGCTGCACAATTGAGCCTGAATTTAGATGAAGCTCAGGAGTAGAGGTTGATGCAATTAAATGGGCTTGATGAAATTAAACAAGATGCTGTCCATGAACTGATTTAATACAGAATCAGAGGACTAAATGGCATGACAAATTGTTGAAGAAGAAAATTTTTGAAGAAGGTGATTGGGCTCTGTTGTTTGACTCACGGTTCAAACACTTTAAAGCTGAGGACACAACCACTGAATAATGGTAACTGTGCAAGGATCCTGCTGATAAAACAAATTTTTCAGGCAATTATTTAATTTTTCAGGCAGTTATTTGATTTTTCAGGCAGTTTTACTTGTTTTTTTTAACTCACAAAAGTTGGACATTTTGAAGAAAGACAGTTATTTTCCCTGGCTGATAACATCATCACCATGCTGGTAATCATTTTTCACTCCTGTCTGCTTGAAAATACCTTTGTATATTAGACTGGCCGAAGTGCCGGATGGGGTACCGGAATAAAAATTTGGAAATGGGCATGTTACATGGTAAAGGTAATGAATGATGAATGTTGGGATACGTCTTATAAATTAAGTGTTATTATTATTAATCAAGTGTTTTTGCCTTTAATATCAAGTTTGATAAATGGTGGCATCGTATGATAACCTTATCATTTATATAGTTGGTACCCCACCGTTTCTTGAAAATCATTTTATGACATTAACCTTCGGCAATCCTTTATTTTTTGTTATTAATGTGTCATTTTTAAATAAAAATCATAACATTGATATATTGCAATTGGGGTTTTTAAGCATCATGAGGTTATGGTTACTCAAAATGTGTTATAATATGGGCATAATTCACTGCAACGTGGGAAGCATGTGCCACAACTCGAAATGATTTCTTTTACCATGTCTGCTGATGTCATTACCACTCTTTGTCATTATTATTTCAGGTTGTTTCTAGTTTTCCCCATCGCCAGCGAGAGAAAGATTGATGCAGTTCTCCATTGTCTTCGAATTGAATGTCTGATCTCTGTTAGTTTGTTGGCATTCCTTTTCCTGTTTCCACGATGCTTATTCTAGATGAGTTAAAGAAAAAGGATTGGGTATGGGAGCAATTTGTATATGAGCTGTTTAATTCTCATCTTAAATCATCTCTGGGGAATGAACCATGTGAGCCTTGTATTCCTGATTTAGTGGATAAAGCCTCCTCTATAAATATTTCTGAACATCAAGTCAGTCATCCTCAGGAACCAACTGTTAAGAGTTGTAAGAAAGTTGGCCCATCTTATACTAAGAAGTCTCCAGTATCTAAGGGGCAGCATGTAAGCTCTCAGTCTGGGGGAGAAAAGGGTCATGAAAATTTGTTTGCTTCACCCAATTGAATATTTACCCGCAACATGGCTGTTAAAGAGGGAAAAAGGGGAATCCAAAGGTAAAGAGCTTGTACATGTTGAATTGTCCTCATCCACTGCTTTTTCTGCCCATGATAACTCTGATTCCTATGGTTCTCATCATCATTCTTCAATGCCAAGTCCTGTCAGTGAGCCTTTGTTGCCAGCATCACTTTCAAAATCTAGTTTAAAATCTGCTAAAGCATCACCTTCCAAATCAGGTCCAAAGTCTGCTAAATCTCATAGGTCGGATGCTTCAGCTCAGGGAATTAATTACTTCAGGCAGAGAAATTTTAAGTTGGCAAAGAAATTACAGGAGTATGTTAGGCACTTCAGCCTCAGTTTCTGGAGTTTGAGCCAAGGCTTGATCATCTATTATGAGTTTCAAATTTTGTTTGTCTGAAACTTTCTTGCATAGGGTCATGCAAGATCTTCAGTCTGGGGGAGATGTTGGCCTCCTATTTTGACTGTTCAGCACAATATTTTCTAGTTTAAGTCTCATGAAACCAAGTAATCATCAACTTTATTTATTGTTGTTTTGTGCATGGTTATGCCTTTTGAAGAGCAACAATGCTAGGAACTTTGGTAAGTGACTTTTTAATTGTTTATTTATTATTTTGCTTTGTTTTATGTATATAATGGAACCTATAGTTTTCATTTAATAATGGGTCAATTAATGAGTCTTTATTTCTTTTATGCAGGAGTCTTTTGGTTATTTGGCCCAACGCTTGTCTCGACGCTCCAAAGAAGATCTATGTTGGCTGAACCAGAGATTTGGGGGATTTTATTGCCGGGATAATATCTTGTTTTATTTCCAATCACTTCCAGGATGCAGGTGCAGTTATCCAGTGCTGTTCTGAGGATGTCATTTACTCAAAGTGGCATTCTCGTCCTTGATCAGGAACCTGATTTCGGGCTCAATTTCTGAACAATCGGTTGGGAATTGTTCAAAATGGTTCGAAACCCACTTCAAAAATGGCCCCATTTACCCCTAACCATGGGAAATTTTCAGAATTTCTAAACTAATGTGGAGAAACCCTTTCCGGAACAGACATGGTTTTGCCAGATTTGGTGTTGGTCGTTTTCTGGATAGTTGCACGAATTTCAGATATTTGGGATGGGTCTTGTCCATATGTTCATGTATAAATAAATACTGAGAAGGAGATACACAGGGAAGACTGTAAAAAATCTATTTTTATCAATCGATCCAGCGTTTATCTTCTTTAAAACTTTGATTTAAGACTGGCAAGCATTGAGGGCAGGGCCCACCTTCAACACTGATCCTTTGTACTTAAATGTTGTTTGTATTTCTGTAAGTAGAGTGAATTTTATATACTTTGGCACTGTTTTATAATGGAATGGTAGTGGATTTGTTTACTTGTGCTTCAAAATGAGATTTATGTTTGCAGAGGACAAATTAATATCACATGCATTCAGTCTAGCTGTAGAATCGATTCAGTAAACTAGTAAGAGTGACTTTGTATTTTAACCTTCTTTGGTTTTCAGCATGATATTGCTCGTTGATGGTCACGATTTTTTCCCAAAGACTCCATTCAGGGTTCTAGAATTTACAAAACTGTGTGATGAATTTGGTTTGGTTTGTTGTAGAATCAATTTAATGGAGGATTAAAAATAGACCAGATTTCATATTTCTTTTGCTGCCAGCGTTATAGTGACTACTAAATGGCTACAATATTGGTTTAAAATCCTTTTGATTATCAAGTTTACTAAACTGTAGGGTATTTTTGAATTGTAGTGTGTGGATTTTAACAAGAGTTTGCAGTAGTTGAGCAGAGAGTTTACAGACTTTAACTTACAGAGTATTTAGGACTTTTCAAACAACATTTTGAATTGGCTAGATAGGAGTTGTATTCATGCTTTTTTGAGGTTGAATGGAATTAGGAAAAGAATCATAGTTTACAGCATTGTTTCTTAGGTTTGAGCACCAGTCTCACAGTCCATATAGATGAGAGTGAGTGTGTATGCTTCAAACAGTTCTAGTATTTATTGATGTGTAGTCTCTGAATAGTCCCAGCATTCTTTTGTGTGAATAGAAGGCAGGTAGAATATCATTGACATCCACAGCAAGTTAGATTTCATTTTGTCAACTGTTTGTGAAGTGATTTAGGATTAAAGAAGAGATAGGTTTCATTTCAGTAGTTGCTTGTTAGTGAGGAATGTTTGTATAAGTTTAGCATCAGGTTCTGCAGGGTTAATGATTGCAGTTTGAAATATGATATCAGATCATTAGGGTTGACTTAGCATACTCATTTGGTAGGTAAGGTTAAACTAGGGTTTTATTTATTAAGTTCTTTTCTTGGCAGAGTAGATCATAATTGCTGTAGATTAATATAGATTGTTGATTGCTTTGAAAGACTGCTGTAGATTAGTATAGCTTGTTAATTGCTTTGAAATATTGCTGTAGCTTAAGGCTGTAGGAGGTTACATTGAATTTGACAGCATTATAGACTATAAGATAGAGATTGGTAAGTTGATTTCCTTTCATTAGGACAGACCTTAACATTGATCATTCAATATAGTAATAGCTTCATCAATTTCACTTTGTTTGCAAGTAGATTAGAATTTCTTTAAATATGAGCATTGAGACTACTTTACCCGCGCATATGGTGTAGCAGCTCGAAGTTTACGCACCCTGGTTGACAATTAATTGAAGGTAAATTAACTAGTGATAATTTTACCCAACACTTACATCTGACCATGGGAGGCCCCGCCAACCACCATGTCAGAAAGGCTCACGGACTCATCACTTCCCCTTGGAAGGAACCTCTATCTGGAGAACACCAAGCTTCTCCTAGAAGTGTTCAAACTTCACTCTGGCTAATGGCTTAGTCAACACATCAACTATCTGTTCATCTGTCACAACATACTAGAGCTTCATTACTCCCCTCTGCACCATATCCATGATATAGTGGTATTTGATCTCGATATGGTTCGACTTGTAATGGAACATTGGGTTCTACGATAACTTCACACAACTATGGTTGTCGCAATATATAAAAGCAACATCTAAATGGAGATCAAAGAAATCAGATAGTAGCTTCCATAGCCACATTGACTCACAACTAGCTGAACAAGCTGCGACATACTCTGCTTTGGCTGCACTCAATGCCACACAGGACTACTTCCTACTAAACTAAGAGATCACACATGATATCATACTAAAGCAACACCCAAAAGTGATCTTCCTATCGATGGAACTGCCTGCCCAATCTGAATCCACACAACCCTCTAGGTTAATCTTCTAATTTGCCTCATACTTGAGCCCATAATCAACTAAACCCTTTAGGTACCTGAGAATATGCTTTGCAACAATCAGGTGAACATGTCTCAGATCTGTCAAGAACTGGCTCAATATGTTCAAAGCAAAGCAAATATTTGGTCTCATGTTCATCAAGTACATCAAGGACCCAATCATTTGACGATACATCATAGCATCAACCGACTCTGATGAAGCATCACTCAATAGATTCAGGTTCGATTCCATAGGTGTGGTCATGGCCTTGCATTCCATCATCTCGAACCTCTTCAGGATCTCTACTTCATACTTCCATTGTCCCAGGGAGATTCCATTTGCACCCTGCCACACCTCCATGACTAGAAAGTAGTGCATCATACTCAAGTCCTTCATCTTAAACTCGACAACAAGCTTCCTCTTCGTATCAACATTCAACCCATCCTCACCTGTTACAAACATGTCATCTACATACAGTTGGAGTATCACTGGGTTCCCTTCTTCAACCTTGTATTAAAGGTTGGAATCCGCTTTACTCTTGGTAAAGCCCAAACTAGTCAGGAAGCTGTCAATCTTGCCGTACCATATCCTCGGTGCTTGTTTCAATTTGTATAGGGATTTATTCAATTTACACACATGAGTTTCCCTGTCATTTGTCTCAAAATCGAGTGGCTTCTCCACATACACTTCCTCTTCCACTACACCATTCAAGAAAGCAGTATTGACATCCATTTGATGTATCTTCCATTTCATCACTGCATCTAGATCAAGTACTGATCTAATGGAAGTGTATCTGGCTACAGGTGCAAAAGTCTCTTCATAATATATTTCTTCTTTCTGGGAGAAGCCACAAGCCACAAATCTTGCTTTATATTTCTCTATGATGCCATATGCAACATGTTTGATCTTGTAGATCCATTTAGAAGTCACAACAGACTTCCCCTCTGGTCTTGGGACAACATCCCAGACATCATTCTTCATTATCGACTAGTTCTCCTTGATCATAGCATCCTTCCATTCTTTCTTCTCTGCCGCTTCTTCATAGTTGGAAGGTTCTTTATCAATGATGTCACATAATAGGGCTACATATCCGGAGTAGGACCTAGTTCTCTTCTTCTCTCTGTGCATTTTTTTTGGAGCCCCATATCTTTTTGCACCTTGGATAGCCTCTCGTACCCATGCAGGTTTCCTCTTGTGAGGATTCTTCTCTTGGGGTGGATCTACAGGTTCCTGTGGTTCTTCTATTTCTCGATCTTATTCTTGAGTTGCATCGTTCATAGTTGTATGTTGAATCCTGGGTACTTCTGTTTCTTCAGGGTCTTCAACAGGTCTCTTTCTATATTTGTTGTAAGCCGAGTCTTCGTCAAATGTTACATCCCTGCTGATATCGATCTTCTTGAATCCTGGGAAGTATATTCTGTAAGACTTTTAGGTTTCACTATATCCCACAAATATACCCTTCTTCCCTGAAGGACCTAACTTTGTCCTCTTTTCTTTTGAAATGTGTATGTACACTGGACAACCAAATATTTTGAGATGACTGACTTCTTGTTTCTTGCCGAAGAAGACTTCTTCAGGTGTCTTGTTCTCAAGTACTCTATGTGGAGTATGGTTATGTACATACACAACTGTTCTAGCAGCTTCTGCCCATAGATGCATGGGAAGATCTTGATCATGAAGCATTTACCTTGCAGCTTCCATAATCATTCTATTCTTCCTTTCTGCAACCCCATTCTGTTGTGGATTATATAGAGTGGTCAACTCCCTCTTAATCCCTGAATCTTTTCATAATTCTTTGAATTCATTTGATGTGAATTCTTCGCCATTTTCTGATTGAAAGGTATTTTTTTTTTCTGTGTGGTTCTCGATCAAGGATTTGAACTCTTTGAACTTGTTGAATACTTCATCTTTGTTTTTCAGAAAGTATATCCATGTATTCCTAGAAAAATCATCAATGAAAGAAACATAGTATACATACCCACTCAATGAATTGGATGACATCTGATGGCATACATCAGAGTGGATGATTTCCAAGATTCATTTTTCCTTGTTCTCGCTACTTGGAAATTTCTTCTTTGTGTTCTTTCCTTTCGCACATCCTTTGCAGACACCGTCATGTTTTGCCTGTATTTCTAGAAGACCTTCAACAACTTTGTTTGCAAGTGGTAGTGCTCTATAGTGGACACGTGCAAGCCTTCTGTGTGAAAGTTCATTTGGCTCTACTGAGTCATGGACCAAGGCTTGTTCTGGTTGTCCCTTTAGCTTGTATAATCCTCCCTCTTGTTCCCCAATCAAAACTGCATCATTTATGGTCTTTCCATTTGGCCACATAAGAACTTGGCCATATGCAAATGCAACCCTCATGCCTTTTGCATCCAATGCAGAGATGGAGAGGAGGTTCTTCTTTAGTCTTGGTACAAACAAGAAATCCTTCATTTTCATAGACTTTCCAGAGTCTAAATTATAGGAGGATTCACCACTACATTTTATTGGATATTGGTAGTCATCCCCAAGTTTCACCTTGTGGGGTGACTCATGTTCTGATAATTTCACTAAGGAGTCTTTGAATCCTATGATATGCTTGGAAGGCCCACTGTCGATAAGCCAATCATTGCTTCCATGTGTGAAAGTTCCTGTGAGAGCAGAAATCAAAACATATTCTTACTCACTTGAAGAATCACTTTCTTCTTTGATTCTCTTTATGGAAGGTTCAACATCCTCTGCATTATGAGCATGATGTCTTCTCTTGTTTCCAATATTCTTGTGAGATCCACCTTTGTTTTTGGGACAAAATCTAGAGATGTGTCCTTTCTCATCACATGTAAATCATTAGATACTAGATAGATCTCTTCTAGGGTTATTCTAATGTGAATGCTTACCTCTGTGATGATGATGGTCTCTTTTGTTTTTCTTGGTGTGTACTATGAGATCTTGATATTCTTTTCCCATATTTTCTTCTCAAGCAACTATTCGAGCTTCTTCTTGTGAGCATTCCTCCCACAACCTACTGAAGGTGACTAGATTTATGCTAGCACAAATCCCTTGAATGAAAGAGTCCCATGACCTAGGGAGACCATTCAAGGTGGTCATCACAATTTCTGCATTCTCCACTTCTTCATCCACTACTTTAAGTTGTTCTTTGATCTGGGAGACCCTTGTAAAGTATGATTATATGGTCTTTGCATTCTGGATCTTCACATTCTTCAACTGGTTCCTCAAAGTCATCTTTCGATTTATGTTCTTTCCTTCAAATAGTTTGGTCAAGGCTTCAAACATCTCTTTAGGTGTCGTTAGGGAGGACACCCATGGTATAAGGTGATACTTGATTGAATAAACAATAATCCTCTTGTCCTTGATCAATTTCTTCTTGTGTAAGGCCTTAGCCTCATCTCCCTCTAGAACTGGAACCTCTCCATTGATGTAGGAGTCCAATTCATTTTCTTCAAGAACTAGGGATATCCTATACTTCCATGCTCGAAAGTTATCATCTCCCTCAAGATTTTCATCAAGCTTGGTGTGATGAGATATATTTAATTGAGAACCTCAAATGGAAATACAAAAGATTTAGATCTTACCAATTTGAGAAGCTGAAAACTGGATCTGGAGCTGATCTTCTGCAGTGTTGGTATTCTGGTTCCAGGGAAAATTAGGGTTTGACTTTCCTAGAGTTCTACCCAACCAAAAACCTTGATTTTTGTCTCTAAAATTTGATTTTGAGGAGGAGAGTAAACCTATGCTTGCTCACTCAGAAATTCCTCTTCAGTGAAAAGCCCTAATTTCTCGATGCAGTGGTAGGTCAAAACTGAAAGTGCTCAGAATTAGATTCTGCTTTGACAGAAAGATGCGCCCTTCAATGGAGAGTTATCCTAGCCTCCTTTTGCTTATGGATTGTGGAGAGAGACCCAAAAAGTAGGAAGCCCTAACTTCCACAGTTGCACAGTGTCTTCTTCTCAGGTTAGATCTGATACCATGTTAGATTTTTATCAATTAGACAATATGATCTTAGGATATTATTTGAGAGAATAACATGCACAATAATAAATCACAAGAGACAATAGACACAAATATTTATCCTTGAAGAAACCATAAAGGAAAAACCCCACAAATTCCTCAGAGATAGAATGAGCACCAATAGCATCAATAAAACCCAAAGACAGAAGGATGATCTCCAATAGCTATTCTCTCTTTCACTCGAGCGAGCTTCTTCTCTCTCACCTATGCGCTATAGCTGGGTGAGTATGTGTCTCAAATAGAGAGGATCACTCTCAATTTATACTAGTTTCTGACTTGACAATAACTTACTAGGGCCGACTTCTCTAGGAGAGTCTAATAATCCTGGTGCCCCACAACTGCAGGAACTTTAACTCTGACTTACAAAGGAGGGTTAATCTCTATGACTTTACATGACTTGATTACATTAATGAATCTCCCAATAGGAACATCGAGGACCAATGAAATACAATATATGAAATATACAAGTGAATACACTCCAAAGTTACAAATACATCAACATGCTTACTATGCCATAATTTTACCCATGGCTCTTCTTTATGTGACACCCAGTGCCACCAAATTTTCACTCCTAGGACTTGTATCTCTCAATCCCAGACCACCTTGAGGCTTTGATTTAAAGATTGTGTCCCAACTCACTAGAGCCCATTTATGTTTGTCCTGATTACTGCCCACAATATTTTTCTTTGAATTTCCCTAATCTATTTTAGAACCGAATTTGGAGCAGCCATGGTAGAAAAGAGGTATATGGGCATAGCTTGAAGTACTGCTTTCACTAAAACGAATTTGCTAGCTAGGTTGAGAGGTCTAAAAGCCAAACTATCCAATTTTCTTCTCATTCATTCCAATAAATCTTCCCAAGAGACTTTCCTAATCACCCCTTTAGCAAGCGGTGCACCAAGATATTTGGATGGAAGGGAGCTTCCTTGGAATCCTAGGATAGCAGAATATTCTACTGATAGATCCTGGGGGTGTTAAAAAAGAAGACTTGGAACTTTGTGTTATTTACCTCCAACCCGGATTCCTTTGAAAAGGTGTTCAGGAATTTATTTAGAACCCATGCCTCTTGAACTGATGAGTGTCCCATAAGCATTGTATCATCCACAAATTGTTGATGGGGTATGGTTTCAAAACTAGCGTGGATTTTCAATCACCTGAGCTCCCTATTTGCAATATTATCTTTGATGACCCTGCTCATCCCTTCCACCATAACGATAAACAAAATGGGGGATAGAGGATCCCCTTGTGTGATACCTCTTAAAGGTTTAAAATTTCTGGCAGGGACTCCATTTAAAAGAATAAAAAAGAAAGCAGTAGAAGTGATATTCATTATCCATCGAACTCACTCCCGGTGGGAACCATAGGCCTCAAGCATTTCTTTCATAAATTGCCAACTTAATTTATCATAGGATTTTGAGATATCAAGCTTCAACAAAATACCTATATTTTTTGTAACCTTTAGAGATTGGATGACCTCATGTACTAAAATGTTTTCGTCAAGAATCTGGTGTCCTTCCACAAACCTCGATTGTTATTGGGATACCAAATCCGGGAGGATAGGATTTAATTTATTAGCCAACACCTTTGTTATAATTTTGTAAATAACATTGCATAGAGCTATATGTCTAAACTTACCAGGAGAGTCATCCCCATCCTCCTCAGGGATGATATTTAGAAAGGTGGAATTGAAAGCTCTTAGAACTCCTTTATCCTTCCTAAAGTCCTCCACGATTTTCCATACTTCGCCTTTGATTAAATCCTAGAAATGGTGGAAGAAATTGGTTGTGAAACCATCAGGCCTCAAGGCTTTTCCATTCGCCATTTGATTGAAAACCTTCTCCACTTCCTATAGTTCCACAGGTTTCAACATGACTTCATTTTGGTTTGCCGTAACCTGCCTTGGGAGGTGTCTGGTAATCTTTCTGATGTCTTCAGACTTGTCTAACTGATCTTCATTCATGGTGGTTCCAAAGTATTGGACTAGTTCTATTTCCATGTCTTCCCTTGTCTTGATGTACTTCCCATTATATTTTTTTAAACTTCATTAGTTTTTCCCTTTGACGGTTCTAGACCATTGTGTGATGAAATATATTTTTTATTTCTCTCCCCTTCCTGTAGCCATTGGTTCCTAGATTTTTGTTTCCAATAGGTTTCCTCCTGTCGTTCTCGAGCACTAAGATGGTCCAAGAGGACCTATTCTCTATGTTTCAGGTCATCAGTGTACCCCTTGTACATTTCATCCCTTTGAAGCTCTTCCATTTTGTCCTTGAGAAGATTCTTTTCTTGGAATATGTCCCCAAATTCCTCCTTATTGCAAGTACATAGTTTTTCCTTTAAATTTCTCAGCTTTTTTTAGAAATGGTACATCAAAGTTCCCCTGATGGGTTCCATCTCTTCCCACCATTTTCCAACAAGTTACTTGAAATTCCCATGTTCAAGACAAGATTTTTCAAATCAGAAAGGGAGACTAATGGGTGGGCCCCCATCCTCCCAAACCAAACTAACAGGCCAATGATTAGAGTCTGCAGAGGAGAGGACCTGAGTGGTCGCTTCCCTGTCTCCATTAATCATTTCCTTAGAAAGAATGAATCTATCTAATTGGGAGGCCACGTGATTATCCCCTCCTCATATGTTATTCCATGTATACCATCCATCCCCAATTTCTATGTCAACCAACCTTCTCTCCTGAATGAAGTCTTTGAAAGAAATATTGGTCGCTTCCAAGGTTCGTCTTCCTCCCTTCTTCTCCTCCAGGGATGTAATCAAATTGAAATTGACTCCCATGATCCAGAATTGGTTTTCAATTTCTTGCACTTCCTTATACAAGAGTGATAAGAAAGTTGGTTTTCGAGTTATAATACTTGGCCCATAGACATTATTGAGTATCCCTTTTACCTCAGAATTGCAAACTTGGAAGTCTACACTGATAGAGAACCTAGTTTCCCTAAAATTTTTGAGATGAGGGGAATCAGGATGCCATAGAATAGCTATCCCGTCATCCACCCCTCTTGCATAAATAAGTATCCATAGAATTCCACGCCATAGTTTACTCCTAATTTCTTGTATATTATCCGAGCTACATTTTGTTTCTTGCATAAATAACACATTGGGTTTTTCCTTTATTAACTTATTTTGAAGGGTCTTCACTTTCTTAGGATTGTAGACCCCTCAGATATTCCAAGTCATTATCTTTATTGGGCATTTCTATTAACTTATGTGAAGGCCGCTTTTATCGTTGGATACTGACCCAAATCAATCAGTCATCTTCCAATCTCTACTATTCTCTTCCTATTCGTGTTTCTCCCATGTTTTTCCCCATCCTCACGTTGTTTTCATTTACTACCTTTCAACGAGTCTTTACTAATGCCCAATTGTGGTGAGGCCTTGGTTTTAAGGATTGCTTGCTGCAAAAGTTCTAACTGCCTCCTGGAGACATACCCTTTTCCTCTCTTACTACATTCTTTCTGTTATCCCTAAAGTTGGACCTAGACTACAAGGGATCCAAGCTTAAGGAAATCTTAAGTCTGATAAAGACTAAATCAAAATAAAATCAAATCACAAGATAAACTAAAACAAATCCTAAGGCTAAGATACTTTACAGTGGTACAAAGTACTAGCTGAGTTTCATATGTTACAGAGCTTTCATAGGTTAAACATGACTCACTTTACACTGAACAAATCTGGTATAGACAGCTGAATACATACAGATGTGTATAAATAATTGGAATATTTAATACAAGTATTCACAGAGAAATAAAAATGTATAACAGGCTGGTAAAGCAGTGATGGCAACAAGGAAAATCCCAAAATTCAAATAGCACGACATTCAAAACA